>JABASD010000196.1:0-104207 GCA_019776165.1 Pogonognathellus flavescens
GACAGAACTTATCTTCTCATTTTTACTAACAACTATTACAACATGATTTAACGTAAAATAACAAATACAACTACGTATAGTTGCTAAGGCATTGATACAACTACTAATACATTCACAACAGGCACTTTGTGATGTTATCGGTAAGACTGGGCTTCTAATAATAATAAGGTTATAGATGTTAGTAGCACTTACAATCTACGCTGCTAGCAGTATTTATTTCTGCGCCTTTGACCAAGCAAGCGTGGATAAAACGTTCATGTCGGTTCAACAAACTACGCTGTAGCTACTAACTTAGAAGTAAATACGATTATTTACTTATTTGTCTTAATGTTTATTCCACACATTTACATGGTAGTATGATTCAATTAAGAATGTCTATAACAAGTAAATAAACGTGGGTACATGTGCATGAAAATTGTTCGCAGTGTTATGTAGTACATTTGATGAGTACAAGTTCGGCTATAATTTATGTGTTGGCTAACAGTTACCGAATTTTTCTCATGTAGCGAGTTATCTGCAACATACTTTACGCATTTACTCAACAACACGCTTGCTTGCTTACTGCAAGAAAAATAATAAAATAAAATCTGGTATTTATAATCAGATAATGAGTTTATAACAATTCAAGCGAAATAAGCGAATAGCAACTACATAGAAGCCTTATTAGTACAGCAGAAGTTAATATTGTAAGTGTAAGACAAACACATGTGCGTAAACAAGTAATGTAAGAAAATACCCGTGTTGAAAAGTGTTGTGTAAAATATTTAGCTATAGTTTTAGGTTTTAAGTTTTAAGTGAAGTACAAGGACAGAAGAGTTAACTTTCCCCTTTCTTTTCCTACGACTTCATTTTCGGTATGTAGTGACATATGGAATGTTGCTATACGTGTGGCACAAATCTCCTTCTGTCCTGATGCTTCACTTTAAGTTAGTTACGGAATAATATTAACCATTCCTATTGGAAAATGTATTGGAGTCCCTGTTGACATCTTATCTTTCTAGGAGAAAGGAAGTAGAGTGCTGGTTTAGTTTTGGTACGTGTGGCATGACAGACTTTAATGCAAAAGCAACTGAATAGTTTACAAATGCGTACCAGTACATAACACACACACTTTGAAAAATGACAGAAAGGAAGACATGTGCGTACATAAGTTTCTTTCTGTACATTGAGCTTATATTGCACATGTATTCGTATACCTATAGTATACATTGAGCATTGGGTGCAGTAAAGAGTGAAGACTTGACTGTGAAGTGAAGACAGTGTGCATTCATGGCTCACTACATGTTCACATATGGTCAAAATATAAATACATTTCTAAATATGGCCATAATATGCACCCAAAGCATTAGCCTTCATCTTGAGACGCATCACGTAGTAGTTTTGTAACGGATGTCTCTACTGAAGATAGTAAACTAATTTCCTATTACTACCGAAAACGATTTTCTTCCGACTGTTGAAATGCAGTGCAGAAATAAGCTTCAAGGAGTTTCGTCTATATAAGGAAAAGACTTTTCATATTTACGTTTTCATTTTACATAATGCGATAATCATCTTATCATATTAGTCGAGTCTACACATTCATGCGAGTTGCTTTGACTCGTCGAGACTAGTCAGCTCAGTTACTGAACTTCAGCAGTAAGTTGAATGAATAATAATTCGGTGATGTCATGCGGAGCAAAGTTATGCCACGAGGCAGTGTTTTTGTGTGCATTGAATAAAGGTGCACTGTTTAAAGCGGTAATGAAGCGATGTGGTAACGATCATTATTGGATTATCTACTGCTGACTGCTCCAAGCTAAATATTATTATTATCCTTTCGGCATCGGTATATTTATTCACTGAATATTCCAAGTGTATTTATTTCTACTATCTAATAACATGTATATGTATTACATAGGTACCTTAATACTTCCCTTGTCGTGTCCTTAAATTCATTCATATCAAAACATAAACATACCTAGTAGGTATTAAAGATATATTAGTGGAGGCTAATTTGTGACCCTGCATAGAATTTCATTAGTACATAATAGCGTTGTGCAAAATATTCAAAGCAATATTATGATGTTTCCCTATTATAACTTCAGCTTAGACATCTTGGTTTATAAATCAGATGCATAAAAATTGTCCGCAACAGTGCTGTACACTTATCCCAGGTAAAACAGATATTAAGCCAAGCCCAAGGGAGTTTTTTCTGCATCTTTCATGTATGTATACATTAACGTCCATCTACACTGTCACATAAATTAGTGTTTGTTGTACATAATGGTACAGACATAAGCCAACACAATGGCAAACCCAATTCCCACCGATCCGAAGAGTATCAACCCAGGAGATTAGACAGAATATAGAAATACTACTACTACTACTACTACAGGTATAAATGAAATTGTATATAGACGATTAATATTCCGTGACATAATAGAATTGAGATAAATTTTCATCAGAACTGTTTCTGAATATTATGTATAGGTACTTTGTTACATTGACTCGACAAATCTCTCTATACACAATACATAATATTATTATTACTATTATCTGTAGTATAGAAGTTTGTTATTGTATCATTTTTGCAACTACATGTGGCTGAGAGAATTTTGTTGGAGACAGTAGTAAAGTAAGCATGTTCTGAATGCAGACAATGCAAAGTGATGTTATGCTCATGTGACAATCCTATGCCATTTCTATTGCTGTTACTCCATGTCTTCACCACTCAACGAAAAGAATGGTCGTTTTAGTTCAATACAATTGAAATGGTCAGGCAAATGCCATGCCATGTCATGCCAAGAGCTAACTTGAGTTTTTAAATGCTGACATTATTCAATTCATGTTTCATCATCAACATAATTCAGAAAATACTTAGAGCTGACTGTCTGAAACCGTTGCTCAATTCAACACTTGACTGCAGAAGTAGTCTGGTACATTTTCGTAATATTATTATAATTTACATATTTTTAGGCATCTTCTAATATTACACTACAACTATTATGCGTGCTGTATAAGGTACTACATACTTAGGACTACCTCTATATAAAGTGCACATCTCACATTATACTTAAAATCTTGACTTGATTTGGAATGAGTTTTCAGTTTGCTGAAGCAATAAAGAGGTTGAAAAAATGAGTGTAAATAAGTTCTTGAGAATAATTCGTCTGTGTTGTGAGAATTGTGTCTTTGTACGGAGTGATTATGCATGGAGTCACAATGAGAATATTAAATATACTTAAGGTGTGTGTATCTCCTCTATATATTATTCTTTGTGCTAAAAGATTAGGGATGAAAGTAGGATATTATATTTATTACCGCGTTCGCCTCTCATTACCTTCTCTCTCTCTCTCCCCTCCCCTCGGCCCATTACCTTTTCTCTCTCTCTCAGTCTCTCCTCGTCTTCTCCAATGAAGTGAAGTGTTACTGACTGACGTTTGCCTTTCGTAAAGCATTGCAAATGTAATAGTAATTCAGAAAAGGTTTCATCTTATTGTGCTTTCGAGTCTCCTACTGTTGACTATGCAATACCACAGCAATATATACAGAACTACTCTACTACTACTAGAAATACATTGTTCGTTACCCTGTTGCATCCAATACGTCCATTCTTCTTCATTTGGGAAAGAAGGAAATAAAATGCTGTTGGACTTGCATGTTCTGTTGTTGTGAACTAAAGATTTTAGCCTGGGTATATACTCAGAAAGATGAAGCAGAATTTGGTGTGTCAGCTTTTCTTATGTAGTTTGCTTTACATTGGTTTGGCTTTCATTGGATCTGTAGGTACTACAGTCAGAATGCAATAGTATAAATAATAATAATGCTTTTGCCAAGCAATGAATTGTAGGATTGCACATTCTCGTAGTACTACAATACAAAGTCAAGTCGACGTAAATATACGGATGGGGAAGAAGAAGAAGAAGAGGGTAGATGACCCGCCTTGTCTTTACTATTTTATATACTTTATTCTTTGCCGTAGTAGTCTTCCTATATACAGGAGAACCTTAGCCAACAAATCATGATGATGTTCGTATATTATTGTTAGTTATTTATTGAGTGGTCCGTTGTACTTGTAGGTACTACGCATACTTCTAGAAACTTAAAAGTCATCTTCGCACATACGAAGCCGACTTTACTACAAAAGGAATTAAACACACGGACGTGCGTTCATATGTGTTCTGTGTTTGCTCCTTATAGTCTCTAACAGCAGCAGCGGTGTGGAAAAAACGTAACTTTAAGGATAGGAAAGGTGGCCGAGATTAATTTCTTCCATTAACTGCTAAGAGTAGGTGAGAAGTCAGCGGGAACTTGACAGTGGGCAGTTTAGAGTTTGCATTTACCACGTACACCTTCTACTCTGTCGTAACTTACACAGGCCATGCATAAATGCGTCACAATTAAAGACCGTTTCCAATTGGAGTTCATAAGGGAAGCTTTTTTCTAATATTTGATGCCAGAGAGACTTCTCAATTGCAAATTTGCATAATGAAGAATAATTACTCTTCTCTTAAGCCATCAACATCAATTTCATTAAATAGACTGTAGCTCTTGAGACCATCGTTCTTTAGCATTACAAACTCTTCTCTAAAATCCTCCGAAGAATACACAGCCACATACAGCTGCTACATATCACATTGTCTGTCGTCTCTCTTGTCGTTCTCATCGTATCGTTTAATGTGTAAAGTGATTTGGTGTGTGGCATGACATATTACTAAACCGCACCAGTCAGACTTCCACTTATGAATTATTGAATTCTGTGTATACAGGTGACAGTGTTATAATGAGTAATATTATTTCAATGTAAATGTGTGCATATGTAATATACAGATAGGTATAACATTCTCCTTTCTACACTGCTGGTGAAATGACAAGAATAATGTTTTATTTTCACGAAAGCAATTCATGAAGTTAACAAAAAATAATATTCGCATAAATCAATACATGAAATGAAACTCTATGACACAGAAGAAGAGTAACACGAGGTTACCAAAGCTAAATATGATATACAGTAAGCAAATATTTGTAGGTACTCGTGTATGCGTACGGTACTTAATCTGCAGAGTACAGTAATCAGTAATAGTAATGAAATATTATGTTAAACAAACCTACTAACTCATATGGTACATGATGACTCGTATAAAAATCCCATTTCATTTTGTTTTGAAGATGAGATGGTATGTAGATACTTACAAGTTTTAATTTTGTATGCACATGATTTACTTGTACAGAGATAGTGGTAGAATAAAATACAATTGGATTTCATTTGGTGAGAAAGAAACAAAGAAATTTATTTCACTCATTGAACATCACATCAGTTCAATGTTTCCAATTCATCGCGTTTCAAACTAACAATACGGCATATCTAACTCAGGAATGGATCCTCTTCATTTTTTGCATCACGTATTGCTGGTAGAAAATATTACTGGTCATTGATTGTGATTACTTTGCTGACATGATCGACTATGACATTAGGTGCATTATCTCAACAGGATTGTTAGTGGTGCATGTGAGGATGCAATAATACATGTGACTATACTATATGGGCAATAAGAAGAAGCTTGAAACTTATTGACTTTATAAACATTGCATTGACATGACAGAAAAATTCAGGTTTGACTTTTGGAAGATGTGATCTATCTGATCCTATGATCGTGCATCGACTCTTCTTGGGCCAATATCCTATATAGGTGCGTACAATATAATAATCTGAACAATACGACTGGTAAACAGGCCAACGTGATTTTGTCCATTTGGGAATTACTTATTATCATCAAGACACTCACGTGAGCAATGATAGATCAACTGAGTTATCCTTGTGTTCACCTGGCTCTGTTCTAATCAGTCTCATGTTTAACAGTCGTCTTGGTTTGCAACAACAACACGACAGCCCCAAGTGTTCTCTTTCTCTTTTACTCGTATCACTAACAATTCGTCGTGTAGTATAGTGCGGTATTAGTGTGTGCGTTATGATAAGCAAATACTATATACATGTGCACTCTCATGTTGTAAAATACTTTTTCCTTTATCTAAATACGACATGAGGATTTCGTGCAGTTAAAATCATGTGTTTACGTTTTACTGTGTGTTTTGTTACGTTTCTGGTATCAAGGTATCATTCTATATGCCAGTAAGGTTTAAAACATGGAAGAGCTGCATGAAAAGTGGAACCTCACCATTTCTGTCTATGTAATTACAGCAGTAGTGTAGTTTGTACACGCATAGAGATAGTCCGTGGTGCATTACTAAACAACGAATATATAAATGAATAGCAGGTACGATGATGGTATCTAGTATGATGTGTAAATATAAGTAAAGGGTTGATGGATAGTAAACACATTGAATTTATCATCCAGGTAGTACTACAACCTGAGTCAAAAGGAAATGGTTTGTGTCTTCGTTGTATGAAGACACGACTATAGATCATTCTTCATCATTCTACCTTTTCATCAGTCGCCCATTCCGACGTCTGTATACCTGTTCCATGCAGAGCTTCTTTTTTCTTTTGTTTCTACAATGCGGTTGTTCTCTTTCGGCTTGCTTTCTTTTCAAAGATTAGATGGATTGAGTTGAGACGAGTGTGATGAGTGTCTGCCTTGGATTCACTCGTATTTTATTAGTGTCTTGCAGACAATCTTATGGAGCAAGGACACTTAAATTCAAATTCTTTGACGTTCCCGAAGGCGTAAGCACGTTTTCCTTATATACACAGACTTGTTGACTCGAAATGGGATGGGACGAGTATGTATAATGTAATGTGTCTTATGTGAGTTCATGTTACATTATTATTTACTAGATAGCTTACACTGCATGTAAATATTGAAGATGCATTTTTTAGCTTGTGAAACGCAGCAAGTAAATCTTTTGCTTTAACAAAAGCGCATGAAAGGAAGCTTATAAGACAAAAGGCAAACACATCGTTTTTATTTTGTATTTTATGTACATTATGCTTATGCAAGCCAGATTTACGCTGAATACAGAAACAATTGAAGCAAGGTGACTTTATTACATAGACGGAATTTGCAGGTACGACAAAATACCTGTAGGTACATGATAAGGATCTTATAGGTGAGTGAATCCTAGAAGAACTTAGGAAGACTCACGTTGTTTTTTAAAGTGCTAAGGAGTTTAAGGGAATAGAAGGAATACTGATTAGATGCATAAGTAAAATATTATATTTGTGTAGCAAAGAAGGTAGATGTGCGATAGTAAACTGGAAAGCGTGGGAACATTGACTATGGTTAGGTACGAGATGACTAGATTTGGTGTTTAATGATTTCATTAAGCGAGTTGAGTCTTAAAGTCTCGTTGCCTTCTTCTTCTTCTACATCTTCTTGTTAAGATTTTTTAGAGAGGAGTTGATCGTTACACAACTACAAGACATAATTTATCCACACAACAGATAAAACTTTGACTTTTTACTCTGCCTTATAATTATGACACTGTCATATAGCATTTAACTCTGGTGCAATTTTAATGTAAAGTGTAGTCTTGTTAGATTACATGCAATCCATGATTTTACATTAAAATCAAACCTACTTAGTCGAATGCATTATTCTTGAAGGTGCAGATACGCTAATAATCAAGTCCTCGTTTCATTCTTTCCTGTTTTGGTTCGGTTAGGTGAAACTGCCTTCGATGAATCATTCTGATGTTCATACTGTGTCAAATTATACACATAATTAATAGTCTCGTTTTCCACCCAAAAACACGTTTCTTCCATACAGTTGCTGTCCATGTCGTGTCAACACATTGTGTTACTTAAATCTTATTTCGATATCTTGCTACACATATAATTTTGCTTGCATAAGAAATTGTAACACAAAAATGTGGTACTATTCTGGATGAAGATTTTGCGTGGTGCGCGTGAAAAGACGATTTGCATAAATAGATACTCAAACAAATTATTGCTATTGGCTTATTTAGTTTAGGCGAGATCAGAGATCAGTTCAAAGGGTTAAGGCTTTAAGGCATTTTCTTAATCTTTTGTATTTAAAATAAGTGTAGCGTACCGTACGTTGCCAATGCATACAGGTTCTACTCTTTCCCTTCATTGTTAATTCTGTAAGATTTTGGGAAATTCTTTGGGTTTCCCTATAAATGTTACAATGCACCGCATCGATGAATGGATAAAGGAAATGGTGCTCTAGTATTTCGTGTTTATAGTAGGGCAATACATAATACAATGTTGTAGGTATGTATTATGTACCAATTCATTTAGTGCATTGCATACTACAAATATTCGATTTGTACTATGTATATCCAGTCAGAATATAGTATGTATTATTTAGAACAGAGTAAATATTGCTCGATACGATTGTAGGTTGAGTAGGAACACAATACACTGCATTTGTTACTTACGCTTCAGATTTGAAGGAAATAAATAGGTGTGAGTGTGATAAGACGGTTACGATATACTTAAGTCACCTAAATTGTAAATTATTCTCGTTAGGATTACCTTGTACTTGTGTAGTCGTGTTGGTGTTATAATACATAATAATAGACTCTCATTCTAACAATACTTTAGTTTTAATAACTTATGGCCTGTTGTAAGACAAGTGAAAGTTTTCCTTTGATTTTGTCTGGCTTTGTTGGTGGGACATGCCTTGCTTTGGTTTCCAACTTAGTTTTGTGATTACATTTGTCTTCCTTTCAATCAGATTTGAGTTGGAAAAATTTTCCTTATAATAATCCTTCTCGTTCGAGTTCTTACAGTTAGTACTTAATAAATATCATGTAGAACACTCCTCTAACGAACAATATGTGTGTAAAAACAACATGCCTTCTGTTAAGAATGTCTGTGTTTGTAGGAAAATGAATGAGAGTAATTGAATAAGACTACCCAGGTGGTAATTTTTCTTTGTAATGAGTGTGTAAGCCTGGTACAGGATATGAACTCCTTTACCTAAGATATCATACAGGTTCATATTATAGTTTTGTGCTATAAAAGAACCAATTGATGACAAAGAAAGAAAGTGAAACGAAAATATTCTTTTTGGAATAACACCAAATATTTGGATTTGGAGCACGATTTTAACTGTTGTTTTGTGTTTCAATTCTCCGGATGCAAAGATACAGTTTGTGTCATCTTTATCTCAAATAATGTCCTTGTACGAAAAATTTTGTAGGCCAAAGATACAATTGTAGATTTATAAATGCATCTGTAAATGTCGCATTGTGTTGCTTCAACTACTTATTTAGCAGTTGAATTGAAAAATGTCGGCCTTTCATAGGAAACTTTATCTCTATGTAGATTTGTAGGAAATAAGCATGTATTTATATAGTATAATATTCAGTCTCAAGTGGCAAATGCGTAATGACAAAATTAGGAAATTAAAATTGCATAAACCAAGAACAAAACTGGGAAGTTAATAAGGAATACTTTTTAGAGCGATGTCAAGAAGAAGGGATATTTTACAAGTACTGATGGCAAAATAGATTCTAATTAAGAAGATGTTGTTCCGTCTCTGTATTGTCCTGTCAGATAGAGAGTAGATTTTTAAAGCATATTGAATAGGAATTGCTGCAAGGAACTTTTACAGGATGCAAGAATAATTGTAATTATTTCCTTTACTTTTTTACTTGTTCCATTGACATTCACAATTGCATGTAATTCAAAATCATTCATAAAAAAAGTACGAGAATTCATTTATACTCCGCACAGTGGTGGTGGGTAGATTGCCACCATAACTATGTACAGAGGTTTACCAAAGTACCTCCTCTTAGGTACATACATCTGTCTGTACGTATTATTATCTGTATCGTGGCCGGATAAAAAAATCGGTTCATTTACTTGTTGCTGCTTTGTACAAAGAATGTTTACACACTTCTGTATAATGAGAATCTATGCGTTGTGGTTGTGTTTATACAATGGAGGATTTTTATTGGTCACTCTTTGAGTGTATTTTTACGAATAAATAAGAATTCAGAGAAGGTTCATTGAGACAAATTGTATATGATTTGAATATTAGAAAGAAGGTAAAGTACAATGTAAACTGTAATTACAAGAACCAGGTAATTACATACGGAGACGAAAGGACAAAGACTGTACGTTGTAACTTACAATTTGCCAAAAGATAAAAACAGTTACGATTAAAAAGGAGTAACTTTTTACCTTGTAGTTCTAAGTAACTCTGCAAACATAAGGTAAATAGTCGTAACTGCAGTCGACGGACATACTTAATTTCAGTCTGCTCTTATTAACTTAAACATTTTTCATACTCACAACAACACAATTCCGTCCAGACCACCACCACTGTCACTTCTGTCTTAGACAAACAAATCATAGCCAACCAAAGCAAAGTAAATATCAAAGTAAAAAATTAAACTCCTTCACTTTACTTACCCACGTATTATACTTTTGAGATTACATAGAGAAGTATAAAGACTTGACTCGCAGTTCAAGATCGTCATCCCTTCATTCTACTTACTCATATAGGTTGAGAGTTGTCTTGTAGATGTAGGCATTTCCAAAGAGTGTTTGCGAAATAAATAATTATGACTTGTTCAACCTGCTGGTTTCATTTGTACACACAAATTACTATTTAGATTCATTCGTATTTATGTATAGGATACTTATTTACTTTTTCGTAAAGTAAGTACGTGCTTCATCAAATATATATAGTAAACCGCTTGGTTATAAATTGTAAAGTATACTACTAGGAGCATCTACCTACGAAAGAGAATCTGAGAATGTAGTAATGGAAAACATGAGTTGAATTCAAGTCGCCGTGGTCGTCGTCGCTTGATTTGATTCATTCATCTTCTATGGCTTTGTGTTGTCTCATTTGTTTGCACTACGATTATGGATTTGTGGACTGGATTCCGACAACTAAAGCATAAGTAAAGTAGGACTCGTATTTGTATTTCCGATTCATTTCAATTAACTTACCCTCCTCATGCAATGCATGTCGATGACTTTTGCACATATAATGTGCAAGCGAAATTGCAAACAAACTTAAAGGTAACTACAAACAACTCAATTTTACCTAAACTCAATACTGCTACGTGCTCAACGCACATTACACACTCACACAAATATTATATTAGTACTTACATGTAAAGAATGACAAACAAAGCTTTTTTTTAAACCAGAAGAATTAGGATAGAACACTTAGCATTCGAATGATAAGGTGTACTCCGTATCTTTCAATTTGAATAATGTTAAAGCAAAACTCTAGTATAAAGTCCTACACTCACACAACATGTTCCATTATATTAGCGTGTTAGTATATATGGCTTAATACTGTTTGCAACGATATGTACAGAAACATTACTAGAAAGATTATGATTGTTACCTACATACTATTTATTCGAAACTGTTTGCAATAGGATTAGAAGTTGTAGGAGACTTGAGAAAATTGTGTAGGTATTTGAATATAGAGTAGTGAATTACTTTGGTGTTTTAAGAAAATGACTGCCCTCTTATTTTTCATGCCTTTAGGGAGCTGTCTATTGAAAATCAATATAAATTTCAATTTAGTCTGACCACCTATCAGCTTCTGGTCTGTTCTGTGACGGTGACAAGACAGCGAAAGCAATGACAAAGAACTAATGACTTAAAGTGCAGCGACAAACAAACCAACCCATTCACCTGATCTGTTGTCAGTGTGTTTATGTGTGTGTACTCATTCACACTTGACTAGTTTTCTTATTCATTTACTGTTTGTATGCAACCCTTATTAGCTATTCAAATGCAGTCGGAGGAGAACTCAATTAGTACAAAGATAAGTTAAGATACTCTAATGCAATCAAATGAAATATATACACAGTAGTGGACATGCATAGACTACAGGTGCATACATGCGTACTAAAAATGAAAAAAAAACTTTCTGATGAAGCCGACTATAGTAGGTATAAGAATATACAATTACTACACTTGCAATGAAGACGACAACTCTCGGCTATGGGCTAAGTACGGAAATCTCAACTCGCAAATCAAAATCAGGACTTTTACTCTTGCTTTATTAGCAGAGACAGAGCAACCTGATGTGTAGTATCTGGTGTAGTGAGCTGTGACCGAGATTTCTCATTTATTTTTTATCTTTGTAAGTTAACTACTAACTAAGCAGCTATCATGCTTTAACTGAATCATCAGGTAATTAGCTTGTGAGCACATAAAACTCTGAAAAGGATGTAAATTTTCAAGCTTCTCTTAGCAATTATCCATCATTTTATTAAACTTTTATGGTTGTACGTAACATTTTAAAGTACAAATGGGTGGCAGGCATTTTGCAGCGTGCTAGTACAATTTAATGTGTGCCTTTGACTGTCAGTAGTTTAGTGGACAGACAGAAACATGCACCTAGAAGATGTATTGGAGCTGCGAACTGCATATCAAACACTTGTTTTCAAGCTAATTAATAATTCGCTAAAGTTGTTCTTCCTTTATCATGCCGTGTATAAGAAGAAACGATGATGATGATCAAGTAGCTTAGGAGAAACTGTGGAAGTGGCGAAGGTGCCGCTTCTGGCTTAATGTGGTAAACTTGTACTTGATGGTCATGTCTGTCAGTCATTTCATTTCAGTCAGTATGAAGCCTGCTGCTGCTGCAACAGGCGTAAATGAATTTGTTGCGTTTTTTGCCTATTTAGATTGATAACATGTTCAAAATTTGTTAAAATCTTTGAAAATAACGGGACGATATTATAGGGGTGAATTTTATCGCATAGACAATACTTTAATGTGTGTAAGTGAGTGTAACCTCGCATCATATTAGTACACAACACATTGTAAAGCGAGCTAAGGCTATAAGGTACAGTAAATAAGGTACACAGTTTTGCAGGTAAATGTTAAGCTGAGTAATAAGCAAATCCAAGAAGGAAACAAGTGTGGGGAATGTATTAAACCGGAATTGATTGCTTTGGCTGTTTTTGTCGCATTTCGTTGGAGGAATTTTCTTGTTTATTGCATTATTATGAAAAGTATGTAGGTATTTTGCCCTTAACTATCGCTAAGGAGCATTAAGTGTACAAACATAATAATATAATAACATGGGAGATACAATACCACACTAATTCACACAAATTCTATGTTATGTTATGATGTTGTTTAATTCATTGCTTTGTAGCAAGAAACGAGTTGGCTGTTACAATGGAGTTAAACCTACGTTTCTCTATTCTAAGTAGGCACACAATACTTTTAAACGTGCCTTGGCAATTGCTTGGTGTGATATTTATGTACATACATTGTAATTCTTCATAAAAGAAATATTCATACTAATACTGCCGCATGTAAGCTTACATGGTGCCGCAGCCATAGTACCTGTATTTTTGGTGTAAATTGTAAACCCGTGTAAATTGACTCGTTACCTGAGCATGTTTGAATCAGGAACTAAAGATAGAATTCATTAATAAGCTGCAAGTACCACCTCAACTTACCTTACCACTACCACAAGTAATCATCTATACTCAATTGACGAGGAAAATTGTTTGTAGGCAGGAACATGCATAATACACTTATTATTATTCTGAAAAAATATTTGTTTATTATTTACTAAATAGTAGTATTATTCTGTGCTGTATGGGGCTATTGTTGCCTTAAGTAGGTTCTTACACAGCAATGCAAACAAGTATGAGGAATGATACTTTATTGCTATATCGTATAACGGACAAGTAAATAAAGTAAACTATCATTGCTCCGTGTCAAATTAAATTATGCAGCATGTGCTTGCCTCGGGTCGGGTTGGTTGGCTTTAGCCACATAAGATACTCTAAAGCTAACGGCAGAAGATTCTTGGAATTTAGCTGTTATTGTCGAAATACTCGAAGTTCACGTGAAAACTAATGTTGAAATAGTTGAAACAGGTTTATCTCAACAGGACACCACTAGATGATGATTCACATTTATAATGTGCAATTAGTAAGAAAAACATACAGCTGAGCAGAAGTACACATATATTTCAAAAAAATCATGCCTTTATCCAAACATTTTTAATATTTCAATGTGAGTTAGCTGTACTATTATGTTAGCTTACTTTGGACTGAATTATCGCTCTATTAAAAATATTTTTGAAATACGAATTTGCTAAAACCTACAACCAAGGTGCGCCAATACCAGTGTAAAGTAAAACTTTTCTTCATTCATAAAATAACAGGAGAAACAAATGGAAAGCAATAGCACCTAGCAAATATACATAAAGATTAGATTTGAGGGACAAAATTAAAAGTCCACGCTTATAATATTATACGATCATTTTCTATAGATAATCCAGTAAAATTCTCCGTTACTTTTTCGGTATTTAAAAAATTGAAGCAAGCCTTAAATTATTGTTGCTTTTTCATAAGGAATAAGATCGTGTCTGCGATAAACTATCAGAATAAACATCTGCAAACTGAACAAATGGAAAGGTCAGGGCTAATATAAACATGTCATGCCATTTCACGATTTGCGAAAATTCAAGTCATTTAATATTCATAGTGTCATTGGAAACTAGACACGAGATCATTACTGCGATGTTCATATAAAGACCTCCTAATAGTCTTTTCCTGCACATGCATGCAAATCTATGTGCGTTGAAAAGTTGTATAAGGTTTCAGCATTACTTTTCACGCATGGATTTTACATTGCAACAAAGTAATCTTGATACTATATGTAATACCAAAAAGTTAGTTTTTACACTTTACCATGAAAGATATTGCACATAAATTTATGCCGCCATTAAAATTTACTATGTATCTCTTGAACTACGTTTCACCTGCCTTGAAATTTTTGTACCACCCCTCTGTGTACAGTATAAAACGACTTTCCAGGTTAAAAGACGACGAGAAGCTGTAAAAGATTTGTAAGTTGGAAAATAAACTTAACATGGCACTTTACTACTATCTTCCATAAATGATGACAAGCATGTTGGATAGGAGTAAGAAGATGTGCATCATCACCAGCAGATTGTGTTCTACAAGTGAATTTACGATCAGTTTTATGTGTGACATGAATTTTGAGCTGTTTTATTCATCAATAAAAGCTCTACAAGGAGCTACGTACCTGATAAGGAAAGACCATTAAATTACATCTCTGTATTTAACCGCACAGGTGAGCAAAGCAAGTGTTTAGTAAGACAGTAAGACATTAAGTCCAAAGGCTACCTATGCCACCTTGATATTCTAAAACATCAATAAATATCAATTTGTGTGAACTAGAATAAGAATGAGAAAGAAAGTTATCACATCATTAGAATACTAAGTCTGATTATATATTATTCTTTTGAAAATCCATCTATCTATTATACTTCTTAATGGTGAACGCGGAACTTGCATTAATAAATTGAACACATCTGGCTATAAAATAATAATAATATTAACTCAATCTCTTCCTCTACCTATAGAAGCATCTCGCAGTATTAATCAAATGGAAAAAGAATGAAAGCGATGAATTAAACGAGTCAAGTTTTAGATGTTCATTTGATTGGACCGAGGAAAACTGGACTAATGCGCTTTGAGCTTTGGTTTTGTTTTATTTTCTATAGAGGAAGGTGGATCTCTTCTTGATAAAGCGAGAATGTAATTAAGCTATAGAGAAAATTGGCATGCAAAGTTACACTGCGTACATAAGTTAGCTAATCATCCGTGCCACTCTACTAGTAAAAAGCTAATACCACGCTCAGCATACGCATTTGCATTCCAATGTGCATGTAAATGCTGAGTGATGTGCTGGTACACGCCTATTAGTTGGCAAAGCCAAGGTAAATGAAAACAACAGAGACTTTTGCCGATTATTTTATCAGCCCAGCACGTGCATACTACGAGATAGCGCAAAGAAAAGCTGTTTTATGTATCTGTTCAGTTTGTATTATGTTGTCTAAGTCAAAGCAAGGCAAGGGATATTGTAATTCACAGTACAAATCAGTGCATTAATAAATAGAACAAAGAAATTGACACGGTTGGACTTACGAGGGAGGGATACAGTTTTGTCAGATTTGATCAGCAATGATGCACTTCAACTCACAAAACACACGAATGATTGTGGAAGGAATATTTGTATCGTAAAATGATAATGGTAATGCTACCAGCGGAGTTATTATGTTATGACAAGTGTAGTAGTATTCAGATAATATGCGAGAGATAGATAGAGGATCGTTGATTATGTAGCCTTATTTGGTCAAAGTTGATTTGATTTGATTATTTGCATGACTTTTGCCTTTCCTTTCAATCCTCTTTGCTTTCATTTGCTCTTCGGTTAACAATAAAGAATATTGTAAGAGTACCTGATACGAATGAGTGAGGAGGAACGGGAAAAGTCGCCGCTAATGTTGTGTTACGTTACATTTACTCGAAAAGACATGGCAAATTGCTTCGCTTATTTGCTCAAGTGAGACTTTGTCATGTTTTCTATGTGTGTATTGTGATCCTTCTCCTCTTTTGGTTTTGTTTTCATTGTAGATTCACTATACACTCATTTATTACTCTTCTGCTGTCTTGCTGAGGGTCGATGAATCCAATTTGGTAGCAGTTCTAAGTACTCATTCATAATTTGCACTATATAAACATTCGATTGCCTAAACTGGAAGGAGAAATTCGTTGAATTGCCAATTTAAATTATTGTCTTTCTTCGAATAACACAATGAGTACAAATATAGTAGACTGTATACAGTTGAAAGGAGTATATTATTAGCATTCAAATATATAGGGGACTGATCTATATCAGAAATATAGACCAAAAATATTTTCTACTGTATAGACCTGCAGGTACACGCAATTTATTTATATACCGCTGCACTGGACTTGTTCATGTATTTGATCTACTATATGGGTTATATTTAAGAGATTAATGTTACTGTAGGGGATTAGTAAAGACAGGTTTGATGGTATCGTGTTTGGACTAACGGAGCTTAAACGTATAAGGCGCCAGTCGTCATCACCTTCGTATAGCATTAAATGTAAACTGGCAATTACACATGGAAGACTCTCTTCGATTTGATAATTTCATTTTATTCCGATAATCATATAGTACCCAGTCCAGTACTGCCAATTATGTACTATTGCAACGAATAATTGAGTTTACAAATGCAACCCACACACACGCGTGAGCCATGGAGCATGCCAAATAGTTAAGCAAATTCTAATAATATCAGGTTCTAAATTTGAAGTGACATCGAATACTAATCTGATATTACGTAAGACATTTTTAACCTAAGGAAATGTTTTTTGTCTCAATAGTGTATGTATGACTGGCGACATGAATTCAATTTTTTAGTTGCGACTGTGAATTTGCTTTAGCGAGAGAAATTGAATCGTGGTTGACAGTTTGAAATTGGAGTAGTATCCGTATGAACACATTTAGAGTTAGGAAAACAAGCAAATTCATTATCAGCGTGTCTGTGTAAAGAGAATCTGTTTATAGGAGTGTTATGAATAGTTTGCAGAAAATTATTTGAGTTGACATTAATAGAAATGGGAATGAGAGCTTGAAAGTGTAAATGGATACTTTGCTTTTGTAGCTGTAAATGCCATCGTTCAGTTCGGTATACAGAGCTGGATGAAACGTTTTATTTTCTTAGCTGTGCATTTCTGCTGGCAGGGCAAGGATCGTGGATTTCGCTGACAGGCATAAATATCAAATTTCTTTCCTTTTCTTTATCCACTCTGTGTTTTATAGAGACTTGTACATATTATGCCTGTCAGTTACGTTACATTACATACTAACATGTAGATCAGCACCTATATGCTTTGGGATTTGGATGTTAACGCATTTTACACTCGATTCAAAATGAAAACTAAATGCTTCGTGATATTATTATTATTCTCGCTAAATGTTAAATGTTAACTACTCAGATTTTAATGCATGAGACAGACATACTAGACAAGGTAAGAAAAGTCGAAAACACGATCATGTTACTTCTTTTATATATGAGTAAATGGAATTAGCACATAGTTATACAGAGCTTTGAGCATACAATGAAAGGAAACCAGATGAGCTAAACATGAGATCAAAGTTCACTGTAATATGTTGTGCTAAGATGGATTTAAGAGATGTAAAATCTTGTTGAGCTTTAAGATCTCATTGTAAAGGTCTCACAGTCAGAGACACTCTTGTTAGAAACTCTGGAAGTTTTTACCGGACTTTTTACACTTGAGTGACTGAGAGAGTACGCTTTCGTATACATGCACGTTCGTACCGTTCATTCTGCGTTCTTGTCTCTCAAACCGCTGAAAATAATGGAAATTCCATTCCAGACACTACTGTGTGTAGTTTTTCTGCATTGGTGTGGAGTTTCTTTGCACAAGTTTGTTGTTCGCTTGCACGCGTACAGAATGTGAAATGAAATAGCAGTAAAAAGATGAAGACATGCGAAAGAAACGTAAAGTAGACATATCTAGAGATATATGTGATGTAGATTCTTATTAGATTTTAACAAGCTAACCAACCACATAAGCCATCCAGACAATTCTATAGTTATTTTCCCCACTCCTCCTGTTATAATCAAAAGAAATCGCCTCACAATTTATATTTACTTACGTACATACGCACGTCATGTACATTGTACGTAAGCATGGCGTTAATAATATGAAATGTCATCATTATTTGTAGAAAACGCATTTATTTCGTATGTATATTAGTATAGCAGCAAATTTCTACGTTTGAATATGGAAGTAAAAGCAAAAGTGTTGTGTATCTACCGTTATTGCTTTTGTCGGTTGAAAGGATGACCTTAATAGTAGTAGGAGCAGCAGCAGCAGAGTAATGCAGTGTAATAAGAAAATACTTGCATATGCTTTGGTTTCCATCACTGCCTTTGGAATCTGAATGAATTGTGAGTTTCAGAATGAAATTAGAATACACGTGCAAATTTTCACATACAACACAAACACAACTACCTCTATAAACATAAAAGATTCCATTTCCACACTTTAAACACTTACTCGGCTGTAGTCACCGGGCCATTAGTTTTGTTGTCTTTTGCAACCATAAAACTGTATAGTTGATTTGAAGCCCGCATAAGTAAGCAAAGGCATAATAAATACATTCAGTTATCTCGTTGAATTCTCTGGCACCCAATCTCGTGCCTTACACTAATATCTTTGTATGCATATTCATACTGCACAAAATACCTTTCATTCTACTAACTTATTGTTGGATAAACACACAAGTTAACCAACTCAGAGGCTCACTAAGACTAAAATCTAATTGTAGTGGAGTGTAAATGTAAGTAAGCACATCATCATCGTCTGCGTTATTTTCTTATTGCTAACTATCCACGTGGTAATGCAAGTAACGTGATATTGACATCATGACAGCTTTTCACGTATACTTGTTTTACACATATATCAACAAACTTTAGTATAAGAAGGAAGTATGCAGCATGGTGCACGATAATGTGTTTGTACTAGACTGAGGTATTTGGAGAAAATCTTGAGCGAGTGTAGAAATTGGACTAATGAGGATTGAAGAATCGCAAAGGGGAAATATATCTACTGTGAGTTGAGTTGTGAATGAACAAACAAAGGTACTCCTTGGTGTAGAGAATTTCTCTAAGGAAAACGATAGCAAAGCTCGTGTTATTGCGTTTTACACGTTTACTATTTTCATCCTTCGTGTGCTTTAAATGCTAATGTAATCTACGTTGTTGTTGTTTCCTTGTGTATGTAATAATAATAAAATGAATTTTGCACAAGACATATAGTATTGCACAAATACGTAAACAAATAGATCTGGATGTAAATAAAAAGTGATAAGTAAGTACATGCTGTCTTTTTGCAATATTTGCATGTGTAAATGTGTTTTCCAACCGAAAAGCTGAATTATTCTTGTTTTTTGGCAACTAATGGTAAAATAGGAAATGTTTTAGCACAACAATGGTTTTATGGGTGTGCCAGTGGAGTATTTTGATTGGAGTGGAAAATTGAGGGATTTGTGTCAAAATCTGGTTTCAAGGACTGAGCGACCGCCTTCAGGAATTAATAGCAATATAGGACATCGTTTATTACTTAGCTTTCCATAAACTCATGTAACTCTTTCGTATATTTACATTATAATGCGGATTGTATTACCTATGAAATGAACACAACTACAAAGTTCTTCAGTTCAAAAGGAACATTGAACATGGCATACATTAATTGCTCTTCTTTTGTAGTGTAGTGTAGTACATAGTCTCAATCTAAACTTTGTATCTGCGTGCACGGCTTTTTCTTATCAATACTCCTTAACAGACAATTTTGATTACATAAACTATGCATATTATTTAGTTATATAGTTACTTAGTAATTGTAAATCAACCACCAAAGGAAGACATCAGACTAACTAGCCAAAAGTATACTCACTTTTGCTTACGAAGCGTTGGAAGTTGTGGTTTTTGGGTTGTGCTCAATTACGCTCAACTAACTTCACATTAAAAATTATGGCTTTTACTAAACTGGATTAATAAATTGTCTCAAGATTACAGATTATGAGCTAGTACTAAATGTGCGTGTTTGAATGTACGTTTAAATGGTAATTTTTAATGTTTATTTAATGCTTTCGTACTTACTTAGAGTACATCACCAGTTTCTTCTTAAACGAATTCTCGTACGAGAAACGAGACCAACAGTGAGTTGACGCTCCTATAAAAAAGTCGTAAAATTTTTAAGATGGTGCAAGTTGACAGTTTTGAATATTTATGAGAAAATCGTTAAATCGCACTATAAAGAAATCTTCGTGCCTTGATTTACGTTAATTGTTATTGGTGGAATGGAAAAGTAACTCGTTTAATTAGATTTTACTTCAGTTCAAACTGGAGTATAGTTGTTTAAAATGATGCGGTTGTACTTTACTGGTAGTAGCTACGTTTACTGCAAACTAAGCATCAAAGATTACAAAATGTCATCTCGTCAATAAACCATACAATCGTGTTTACGGAGTTTTTAATCAGTTTCTCACGTAAAACACTTTATGAGTCTTCATCGTATTTTCACATAAAATGTTATATCTCATTTATGTTACTTTTCATCAGTTTCTTCTGTCTGGTTGTTGTCTGTTAACTTCTATTGAAGACAAAGCCAATAAAATGACAACACACATACGCCACGTTTACTGATAAAAGTATAATATACCGTTCTGAATTTTCTTCATGTGTATTAAGAATCCAGTTTCTTGTCTAAGTACGAAATGTCTAGCTGTCTTGTCATTTTGCATTTTAAACGCTTTCAATTCAGTTTTTACGTTTCAGCTGTCTGAACAATGGCATTATAATATACTAATAGTAAATACCTATTATATATCATTCAGAACACCTTCACCACACATCTAGAGTGTAACAGGACAAGGTGTGTGAAGCTGGCAGAAAAAATCTCAACAACTACATCTTTCACCCTTTTACTGATAACATCACACTAGGAAGAAGTTCAATTCAAGCAGATTCACCAGAACAATGAATAAACAGGTGGAAAATTGCTTTTAGTAAGTACGACTGCTTTTTCGGCTGGACTACAATGCTTAAGAGTAAATAATCTCAGCCTTTCAGTCACTTTGTCAGTGTTCAGTTGAAAAAAAGACTTGTCTGAGATCTGAGATGGGGAGAATCAACAATGTATATATTAAAGTTATCAGTTACAGTCTAAAAGAGGTGTGTTGTACCAGTACCTACCTTTTTGTATTGTATTCATATAACAGTGTGGAATACTAATAGGTACTTTTGAGTCTTTTGATTGATGGCTAGAATGGGAATATATTGCCTGCTACGTGTGTAGCAATAACAACAGCTTGGAAAAATAATGATAAAACCTTACGGGCATGTTTATAAGGAAAGACTGAAGAACTAAACGAAAATAAATCCGGTAGCTGCATGTAAGTTTTGATCTTCAAGGCAAAAGCTTGAAAAACCATAAAGATTTACAATCCGATGGAAGGAAGCATTTTTTCGTCATATATGTATCAACCAACCTGAGTGCACCTTTTCTTTTCCGAGGTGATCAGAACAAAGATATGAGAAAATGATGAGAGTTTACGAGTGCGACCAAACTCGTTACTGTATTTGCCATTACGCTGTTGTAAATGTCTTTGTGCCTCGGGTTATCTTGGGCCTGGTCAAGTCAAAAAATAAACAAACATACGAGCTAAAATTCCTCCTGGGCATAGTTTGCTCAATTAACTGTCAATTTTTTTCTATTTCCCGATTTTCTCAAGGTTTTCTATTTCATTTAAACAAAATTGTAAACCATAAACAAAGTAACACCTCAAAATGCAATTGCGTGTGGTTCACAATTGTTAAACTAACCTAAGGTTATTGGGAATTAAAGCTTCATATTTATCTACAGTATGACATGACATTTTTAATTTACAATGCGCACTGTAGCCACATAATAACATGCAATTATTTATTATAGAATGTTGCGATTACGTCTCATTGATTAGCAATAACAATTCCAACGAATAACACTCACACACACACAAAGAATACTCAAGGTGTGTAGTGCTTTGTTTTTTTGGCTTGTTTGCATCTATTGATAATAATAAAATACGTATATAGCGCGATAAAATGTTCCGATCACATTGAGATTATTCGTCTATTAGTAGGACATGATGTGATGTGAGTGAGCAAGCACAAATTAGATCTGATTTTGTTTGGTTGGCTGGTCAAGTCTTGTAGTCCACCCATATTCTTGTTGTTTATGACCTCCTTTGTCAGTTAGTCCGTACAGAGAACGCACTATATTGGAAATTGAAAAACAGATTTTATGATGTCGCCTAATTGAGCTTTGTTTGCATATATAGTTAGTAAGTAACCCATAATAACATTTTTGGACGAGGAAAAAAATTATCTCATTCATATAGGTTTATAGGTCTCATCATGATCGCTATTGTAAATAAGGTTTCTACATGTCTGCAGATATTTTATGATAAGGTGGTTGTTGTGGGCTGCGTAAGTGTCGATAACTTATTCTAACAGCAAACATGACTGTGTGATTTATGAGCAACTGTTTTGATGAAAAATTGAAGAATGATGTGAGTGTGTCAATACGGAATGGCAAAAACAAAAGAATTAGTTAGTAATAGGATTTGACTGGACTTGACTTGATTTGTGTGTTGAGAATTTGGATACATCATAAGTATTCGTATTCGTATTAGCTACGTGCAAACTGTATAATGGTAGTTAGCTTGACGGATGAGATTATTGTAAGGTAATGTTAAACTTTGTTTGTTCGTTGCATTATTAAGGGTGTGTGTACCTATTGCTACCTTCCTCGTTACTTGTATTGTGTATGTGCACTATGAAATTTTTCCGTTAGTTAACATCTGAATTCATTTGTCTTATGAGACCATTACATACTGCTATGCACACAATGCAATATTACTTTCCTATACGACTACAATACACGTTAATGTTTGAATCTTGAGAATTCTATTGGAAATATTGTGGGATAGTAGAAATACACGAAGTCTAGTTTAAAAACTGCATAAAATCCAATGGATGGAACGTGAACGTGACCATTTCCTTGCAACGACTATTAGAACACGAGAGATTACAGCACCCAGATTGGCATGATTCGTTAATCATTCTTTTGTTTGGTTTAGTTCTTTTGACGGAGAGCAAGTGCTATGCTGGGCTCTCCAACGGATGGACATACAACAAGTAATATAAAATCAAACCATGGTAAAAGTATGAGAGTTGGTTGCTACAAATACAAATAGAATGTGTAGTTCTGTCCATATACAACACACTTATGAGCTATTACAACAACTACTACGTTCTTTCATTGTATTTTACACGCAATTTACTTCAGTACCTAAATAATAAATTCGTACTTGTATATGTATGAGTATTTCCATGTACACAACGTCATATTTTTAATACCTATACTATGAAGCTTGTTCATTGGTTGTTGTCGATAGGAGAGTCGTATTATAACTTGAGCCTGTCATGTACGTCAGTTTAGTCAGGTATGATTGAGTTAGTTTAGGTTATTAGCGCGTATTGTATGTTTTAAGTATGTTCCTTCTTCGTTCTACATATAACTTGGACATGTCCGTCAGATTTTTGAGTACAGTCTAGTTTATTCATTCATTTTGCATGGATTGACCATTACTATGTAGTGTTTTATTTTATAGGAATTCGAGCTTTGTACTAAAATGCGCATTTGCTTTGTGTCAGTGTACAGCCAGAGGTCATTATTAGTTGACATGACCTGCAAAAGAGGAGGAGAATGATCATTAAACTTGATTTGACTTCAGTCAGTCAGTCAGTTGCGTCTCACTTGCAAAAGTAATAACTACATCATTGCAGCATCGCTACATGCAAAAATCTTAATTAGATTATGGATATTGGTGTGCCCTATAGTCCTGGTTTAGAAAAGCTTTCCCATGTCTAATTCAATAAATAAAAGTAATAAGAATGGAATAAGTGAAGGTAGAACAAGGACATCTCATCTCATAAGTAGTCGTAGAAAATCATTAGTAATGCTGGAATTCAAATAAATCTTTGAACAATGAAATTTTATTACTTTTTGTCAATCATTCTTCATTATTATCACATTTAGAATGTTCGACAAGTAAAATTGATAGTCAGATGAAAGACTCGTGTACGACTGGAGTATATATAGATATAGTAGATAGGAATTTTACTTTTGATATCTTAATGCTTTTGTGTAGTGAGATTTGCAAATAATGAATTGCCTCCTGGCTTGGTTTCATTTTCCAGACGGACTGTCAGATAGTTTATGATGTGCGTGCGTGTGAGACTTGAACTGAAACCGTCATAAGATCTTTTCTCTATTAATTTATGAAGAACTAGTGTAGGGAGATAGTCAGTGTGTAGATAAAGTGCAGATAAATTATTTCGTAAACCGGTAGGATGTATGAATTTGACTATTTGACTGCTTTGCTAATAGACTATAAATCTATACACCCGAAAATGCATTACTGCGTGTTCTACTCCTTAAAGACCCATGTTCCTCTGAATCAAATCAATGTAATGAGAATGTCTGAGCATAAGGAAACAAAACTTGGAATTACTGTAGTGTTAGTTGTGAGATTACAAAGCGAGATAGGAATTTAATATATATGTTATTGCGATTGCTAACGTTTTCTTTGATCAACTCCTACTACGGTAACCCGAGTGCATTCATTCATCACACACAACACTCGTTGCAATCGCAGTGAACTTTAAATCTAAATGATAGAGTACAATCTGCACTGTTTTTATTGCACATAGTGTTAATGGTGAAAGTATACACTGTGGGGCACGCTGAGGGGAAATTAATGAACACTATTTAGATAGCATCATCCTATTCTATACGTCTTTAAGAATTACTCGGGAGATTTCTGTTCCTAATGGAAAATCAATTGCGTAATTGTAGTGCAATCATCTGAGTAATTACAACCTTCAACTAGTTGTCAAGTAATCTGTTTTTTAAATGCAACTAACATTTGTTTTAATGAATAAATCGATTTTAAATGATGACATTAAAGGGTGGCCACAAAGTATAAGCTAGGAAATTAAGCTACACATAGCCATTAAGACACAGTTGGAAACACGCAAATCTTACGCCCTATGCAATCTACTCATATTATTCGGAAATGAATTGTTAGCAATACCCAGAAGAATTGTATGTATCATGTTAGCTGTACGTGTGTGTTCATAATATTGTTATGTGCACAGTGCAGAATTGTGTATTTTACCTGGTATTCCTAACTCCGGTGTTAAAACTTTGTGTGGTAGTGACCATGCAGTTAAATTTTCCTGTTTATATGGAAATGGATATATAGGCTTGGTCGATTAAGGATATATCCTTAATCGACCAAGCCTGTAAATTTCTGTTAAACTACCTGCACAGTAACTATACCTAGACTTCAGAAATGTACAGAGAGCATTGTCGTGTTGAAAATGTCAAAACTTATATTTATAATTTACCATAGATTTGACATTTATTGCATACCTTGCCTACATGTGCCCTATTATTTCGATTTCGTTCCGCATTTTGCATCCAAATCTGAAATATACAGGAAAAGCAATAATTCATGAATTAGATAAGATTCTAAGAATTTTTTTCTGATTGTGCGTTTCATTCCATGTATTGATTGCGTGCAGCCTATCAGATTCAACTCAGCCCTTCTACATATTTAACTTAACTGTGCAACATCCCAAAAGTACCAGGTAGGTGTATTATATTATTCAAGTTGATACAGTATTTTTCATACTGTTTATCATGTATTTATACTCCCTGCTGCAAGTTCATAGCACTACACTGCCTATATCGGTGAGTGAATGTAAATTTATGTTGTAGTACTCACTTGTATAGTAGAGCCAGAGCCACACTCCTATAGATTTTTCAAAACAATGAAATGCAGAAGTAGTAGTAAGTATGGTGGGAGTGTTTCATTATTACTTAGGTTGTAAAGTATATGTAAAGCCTGGTAAGGTACACTGCCATTACTACTGGTAGGCCCAACACTTACCACTCCGTTTTGTTATGGAGCTACTACTACTACCTCTATTTAATATATTATGTTTGAAAACATCCCTGTATGCATCAGTAGGCTGTTTTTAAAGGAGGCAGTCAAAGTCTCTATGGTTGTCCACCTGAAATACAAAACGAAATAGAACAATAGTGCGGTGGTGGTGTTGGTGGTGGTAGTGATGCATGTGATATCGAAATACTTACATGTAATAAGTAGTAGTAGCACTGCTGTAAAAGTAAAACATAAAATCATACAATAGTGTAATGCTTATATAGACTCTAGTTCATACATGATATGCAGTATAATCAAAATATAGGAAAGTAAAGTGTAACTCATCTTAAATGGTTTTATAGTTAAGATACTACTACTTTACTACTCTATACTACACATGAGGATAGTACACTACATGAGTCACACAACGCATTGTGTGATTACTCTCCATACAAGGCGCACTTGCTGTATTTGCCTGTTGTGAGTACGTAACGTAACGTTCAAGTTGAGGTAATCAAAGAATAATGAAGAAAACGATATTACTTACCTTACAACTATACATACATGTATTGCCTATCTATATAGAATTGTAGTAGACTTGCTTTACATTTACATTCACCTCTTCAGTTCTTTTGGTGCTCAACTCACAGTTGAGTGAATTGAGACTGAAGAAGTGTAAGTGTAGAGTGTGTGTAGTTTACTGTCTATGTGCATGCATGTTCATATTTGTGTGTGTGTGAGTTTAGATTGTGTACTGTTCTTGCATGCATTTGCTTTACTACTACTACAGAGAGACAGAAAAAGAAGAGGAAAGGGAGAATATGAATACTGTATGTGTTCTGTACAATACTATTACATTCTACGCTAAAGAACACATGTGTTTCACCCTCTCTTTACGATTCCGAGGCTTTTGCAGGTATGGTAGTAGTATGGTAGTTGGTAATGATAAATGGTATTGGAATCGCAGGCGAAGAGCTGCTAAAGGAATATGTAGTAGTGTGTAAATGTAAGGTAAGGTAAAGGTAAAAAGTAATAATGATGAGAATGCAATGAGAATGAGGAGGAAGGTTGTGATGGAAGGAATAGGTAAATATTTCTCAATGTAAAATGTGTTTGTTAGACAGAATAGTGATGGCCATCTAGATTTTCGGTGTTGCAAGTGAGTCAGACAAGAGACGGTAAGCTATTAGCTATGCTATAATAATATTGTGTAGGGTAAAGCAGTGGTTGAATAGGGAGAATGAGTTTAGGCTGCTTACTATATTATATTTTATTATTATGTGTGTGTGTGTACGTTCTGTGTATTCTATGTGCTACTACTACTACACTCAACGTAGTACACACATAATACAACTTGACTTGGTCGAGTAATCTTTCAACGAACTTTTCTGTGATGTGAATTTTGGAATTTCCAAAATTTCTGTGTTGTCCGTGATTTTTAAACATTCCAATTGGGCAGGGGAGTGTGGAAAAAGAGTTCAGGCTCTTTGGTAAGATTTCGAATCTTTCTCGTAAACGTTTTCTCTTGTTTTTTGTGTTTTTCTCTGTGTAATTCTGTGTGGAATATTGAATTTGAGGTGATAGGTTTGTGCTTTTCGTGTAGACCAGCATAGGAAGTCATTGTATTGTAAATGTGTATTGTATATGTGTGGGGATCGGATTAAAGGTTTGATTCGATTGGCTCTTCTTGTGTCTACGAGACACTCAAGTATTTAGGGTGCGTAGATGTGATTGTGAAATTACTCAATCAATTCAATTCTTTGCGTGTGAGTCATTTTTTTCTCCAGCAGAGTGTCATTCACAAGCACAATTTGTCAAAAACCGTTAATTAGCAATCAGTTGAACTCTGAACACCTCCATGTGATTTATGAACATTGACTGAACAAATTTCATTTGCGTGCTGTCATCATTACTAATACAAAGTTTTTAAACTTTAGATTGTACGTATGTACTATGTACTCTAGTACTGTGAGCAATTTCATAATTTTTTGATGACAAAAGTGTAGCTATTGCCTTAATTTACTTACTACGCAAAATATAGCATGCTAATGTTTTTTCGTGTAACGGTACGAATTTGATGTTATGTGTATGTGTGTATAAAAGCAAGTATACTACTTATATATAGAATAGTGCGATAAAGTTTATCACCAGAATGTTTGCGAGGTTCCTTTACAAATACATTACAATGTGTACAAAACACAAGTATAAGATACTTCAATGTTAATCTGCATATGAGCTATTTACATAGCGATTTTTATTTGACATGTGATAACTCACAATCTTTTATATTGTCGTTAATTTTTTGCACGCTAATTAGTAGTGTGCTATATTTGATAATATTTTTGCACGGATGCGATTGGTATTTTTACATCGGTATGTCATTTAACGCTCATCAGCAGATAATAATTTCTAATTCTGTGTCACACAAAATCCAAAGTCTAATAAGCCTAAGCAATGTTCTTTCTGACACGTTAAATATTTACGGCATGATGTATCTACATAGGTATCTTTCTTTCTTAGTTAATATTTACGTTTTTCCTTACTTACGTCACCGTACGGTGTTCAAACATAAATACCAAGTTCTACTTATGTCATTTTTGATCCTTTATGATTTGTTGCACACATTTAGTGCTATATGCCTCTTATAGTAGTGGTGAAGTAGGTGTGTTAACTGTCTAGTGGTACTATACTGATGCTGTGGGTTAATTGGCATGACTGTCATTAAAGGAAAATGTTTGACAGGCGAAACTCAAACAGTTTTGCAATGAAATAATAAATGAACACATAGCTTCGTTAGTTTGTCTTATACATTTGCAAACTCCCCAGCGGATGTATCAATGTTATTTTTAATGACTCCGCTTGTGTTTCAGTTTCAGCACATTTACCGTATTATTTCAGATTGGTTCGTTTCAATTTATATGCAATAACAATAGCTTTATTGCATACCTATACTACTTCTTTACAATGTCACATTTTTAAACCTTCATAACTTTATTACCGCAATATTGTACCTAGACTAATAAATAGCCCGTTAGTCCTTAGTACTTTAGCATGAAATTTTTTCCATTGTAAAGAGAAGATCACACGTATATTAAAACTATGAAATTAATGAACTCATTCTTCAGTCGGTACAATATTTCAGTAAATCAATGTAGGTTAGGTACATCTTATACACATCATTGCTTAGGTATGTGTTGTTTCGTTATGGCATACACCTAAAAATATTTGTGGTGTATTCAGAAGGAGATATACATTATTAAAATCCATCGGTTAATAAAATAGTTTACTACTTAATAAACGGACACAGCAAAATGTTGGACTTGTCAGAAATAGAATCGTAAGATTGGATTCAAAACAAAAATTTAGTGTGAGTATGTATGAATTGGTTTTATTAAACTAAAGTCCCGCCCGTTCAGCAGCATCATGTGCAATTTTAGCATAATTATATTATTGCTGTGTAACAAACAGGGGAACAGTTTATTGCCATCGATCAACCTAGTAAATCATATTTAGTGGTAATATGTTCGAATATCGAGAAATACGATAGTGGGGATATACCAATACCTATGAATTACTTAATTAATGATTTTTTCTTTAAGAATTTGAATATGATAAACCAATGTAATGGTAGAGGAGATATTAAATTTTATATTACATTTAAGAACACAGATTACTTAATATGACTCATTGTCAATATAAATAGCATTAGAATTGCGCAGCAAGATTTTATTTTCGTGATGGACTATGTTTGCACTCGTAACTCAAAAGTACCCAACTAAATCAACGCAAACAACTCAAACAGTTAACAGGTTTACATACGTTATACTTATTGGCATAAAGCCTTGGTAATCGTAAGTCAAACAGAGGAGTATTTACGTGTAAGTTACACAAGCTACATGTCAAACTTAAGCCATTTACACACTCATGAAACTCCACTAAAAATAGTCATCATCTCGTTCGTATACTTAAGGATAATGGAATGTTTTTAGTGAGTGATTACAAAGTCTTAACCTTAAGGAGAATATATAACTGGCTATCTTGTACTGTAACTTGATGCATAATACGATATCTTCTGTATGTATTTTAAGATCTGTGAAATCCATTGTTACTATAATATGTCATGTCGTATGTAATTACATACTGACAGTACTAGTCTGCGAATAAAAAATAAGCGTAATAAAAAGCCGGCTGACATGAACACGTTTATAGAAATGTGCCTGTTTAAAACATGATGACTTTTTAGCACTTGTAGCTGTTCATGTTGCTTATCAAAAATTATTATGTATCTGAAACTTGAATTGATGATCTTTCTGATCTGCTAAGTAGATAAAGATTATAGTTTACAGACTTTTAAGGCTTATTATATGTTTCATGATCTGCTATTAATTATATTGTCTGCCTAACACATTGAAATGTATTTTTAATAGCATTGTGAACCGTAGGTTAGTTACAGGTTTATAAGACAGCTCAGAGTAGCAGTCTGCTAATAAAAATAGACATCTTGTTAAAACAAAAGATAAACAAAATAAACTTTAGTATTTACTAGCATAGAAAAAAGAAGTATATAATGTTCTGGTTGGTTCTGGTTGTGACTGCCAGTTGTGTTTGTGTTGTGCTCCATGATGACCTCGTCTGAGGCTATAATCTAATTATATATTTACATCAGCTATATATACGTTACGTATTTCCTACTTCGCCTTTCCCTTTCATTTACTATCATCGTTGTGTTGTGTCGCTACTTACATCTGTATTTTATGGTTAGGTTAGGTAGTAGGTAGATAATTTTATTGTTTAAAAAATCCCAATTGTGCTATATGTTATTTATACTACTACTATTTTGATTTGACAGCTACATACATAACATAACAACATTTAAATGAACTGAATTAAAATGCAGGACATAAAAATATTCTAGTAGAACTGAACAATAACGTGGAAGAGTGGTAACATTTCGTCAGAAATATACAGAGGTAGATTTTGTATACATAGAAACGTATAGGGGTAAAAACGCATATCATAATCGTATCAGCAGTTCATCTGCAATAAAGTGTAAAACAACTTGTGGGGAAGTTTTATTGTGAATTTTCCAGTCAGAAAATAATTTATTCCGCCCACAACTTTTCCTATTTAATTTTAGTGTTGCTATTATCCTGGTGTTGTGTAGATAGCGATGCTAGATACACATCAATCATTTATTATCGCATTTATTATGTACTACCTATACCTTGTGTATGTTATGAGGAGCTATGAACTAACAATAAGGGTTATTGTACATTCACATACACACATTACCTTTTAAGTGTACATAAGTACATAGGTAATAGGTAGGCACTGTTTACTAGAGCATTATATATGTGTAGGTAGGTATATGGGTAGGTATGTCTAAATTCTAAATATACACTATGGCTATGAATTTTTTTAAATGTACAATACGAGGAATGTGTTCTATGTGTGTATGATATGTACAAACAAACAAAAATGTTACATTTTCTACCTCTTATGACTGGTTGGCCTGTTAAATGGTAATGAATGAGGTATAATTGAGTGCTCTTTGTGTCAGCATAGCAAAACGTGCGATTTAATCGTTTTAGCTAGTTATTTTTTACATGAAGAAGAGCTGCATGCATTGTATAGTGATATGTTAATGATATGATGACCAGTAGATCAAGATCTCATGGTCGCCCAGTTTATAGTGAACTTGAGAGTTTCGGCTGCTGAACTAAATGCGAATGCGACTGGTCACTTTTCTTTGTAAGTGTAATGTGTGTAGAGGCTGGGGCTGGACGTAGCAGTTGGTTTTAGATAAGAGAATGTGGAATGGAACAAGAATCGTGTGTTTGTACGTTAAAGTAAGGATAAAGCATATTTTTATATTAGATAAAGTTAACATTCCACGCTGGAAACCAACCGGCAGGTTTCTTCAAAAATGTCCGTTTGTGAACTTGGCTGTACTGAAAGACTCAGTAAGAGGATTATTGTACTTAGTTAGCAGTCTCAGTAGTCTGAGCAAGAATTGGGTACAAAATAGACGCATATCTTTTGCCTCTTCTCTGGTTGAACGATAGACAGGAAAAAAGAAGTGCTTTGTTTAAGTGAACTTATGGGCAAGTTCATAGTTTATTACTCTCTATGTACTATATACTATTCTAGAAGAGTTATAGTGGTAATGAATCTCTAAAAGGAAAAAACATATCACTGACTCAATTTTTCCTTTGACAACAGTTAATGTTTGTTTAGTCTTTAGAGTTTTAGTGCCAAAGTCACATTAACTGCTGAGTGGTAGATTACTATAAGTGTATACTACAAGGAAAGATTGGAGGTTTTAACACACAGTGCAAATTGAAAACTCTGTAAACAGAAACGTTGGCTGAAGTAAGTGTTTGAAAATTGAGGATATCCGTACTAATCGATAAGTTTACATAGCTAAATGTGTGAGGGGGCATGCATTTCATAAAGTTACAAGTTATACTTACAACGATAAAAAATAAGAGCACACTTCTATGCAAGGAAAAAATTGTGTGCAGTATAATACAGTAAGTAAAAATGGTAAAGTCAAGTTGAAAAAATTCTGCAGCGGCAGTAGTAGTGTGGTGTTCTTTATAAGGACTGTTTGTAAAAAGTGTAATAAGTATAATGAATACTATTAACAGAATTGCACTGTTATTACCAGGAGTTTATTAGCATATTGCAGTGATACGACGTTTATGGCTAACTGGTAATTAATCTGAGTATGAGAATAAGAGAGGAACTTTGATTGGGTGCTAAAGGTCACTAACTGCCACTTGCAAGTTGACTCGGGGTGAAAAAGTTTCTTAACTAACAATAACAAACACCGTCGTTCGTTGGAATTGAAATTATTTAACAGTCAAAAATGATAGACACAAACACAAATGTAGTTTAGTTAGAACTTATAACTTCCCTTTTCCCATCGTTTGCAATAGGCTTAGAGTTACAATTGTGTACCGAGTGAGCATTATTGTGTACTGAGTATTCCAAAGGCAATGTACATAAAACTGTGCTGGGAGATTTCAGTCTGCATTGGCTTCTGACATTTTTTATCTTATCTTGTTTGATGTAGGAAATCCGTGATATGTCAGTTATTCTGCGGTGTAAATTAAATGCGTTTATATTAAGTACCTTATAGTCTGCAATACAGTCTGCAAATCCATGCTGTATTTAGTATCCCATTTTCTATACCCATAGCATATGTGCGTTTATACCATTCGGGATTATTTTGTGCAATTTGAATAGAACCATGAAGATATTATTATGTAACGTTTGATATTGTTTTTATTGTGCTTTCCTACTGTACTGTCGTTGACAGAGTTTAAAGTTTATTCGTTGGACTATCGCTATCTCTAACAAACTCTAAATACGTATACGTACGTTATCGATAAAGTTATAGGGGATGATCTCATTTTTATGGTGCAAAACATTTTTTTCAACCGAATATTTTTGTATGAATGTGAATTGAATAGGTATACTGTGTACGTTTTACTAATTTCCATGTGTATTTTTTTTGTTTTTCCATAGAGCCTAGCCATGGTTCGCTAAAATGGCTTAACAAGTTCCAGGCCTCGTTACACAAGTGAAGAGCTCCTGACTAACTCGACTCGTATTGATGTTGGCTCTCTAAACATTAAGTTGGTTACTTACAATTAGGATTCTTTGTTAGTTGTAAGAGGACGACTACGTAACGTAAGAATGCCGGACTTGAGGAATGAGAACATTCTGAAGAAAATTATGAAGACGAGCTCAAGATTGCTAATAACAGACTGAATTCAAGACGGATTAAAGACTGAACTAACTAAAAAATTTGACGATTAACATACACTACTTACTGAAAAAAAATCAAAACAAGACGGAAAGAAAACTTTTTGAAATTGGAGTCGACGCTCTGTGAGGTGCCAAATTCTGTTGGGAAAATTGGAGAACGGGAAAAATTATTCCTTTTCTGAACTACAACTTTCACTATCTTCGTTAAACCGAATAAATTAATTGCCAAATTCATCCCTAAATAATTTGTAGCTGTGATTTACTCTGAGCTTTCTCTTCTTTGTGTTGGACCGAAGAAATCTACAAAAATCGAAATAACCATGTGGTTTCCTCTTTATATGTTTCGCGAATAACGTGAATTTTATATTAAATACTTACATCACTGCTCTGTTCATGTAAGTCTCATTCCTAATTGCTTGTAAAAATTGTTACTTAATATTACAAAAGTGATTTACAATTAACAAAGAACTATTGAACCTGATTGAAATGATTATTTATTTAATTTTACAGTTTATCAAAATGAATCAGATGAAGTGCAGCATATCCATGTCATCTTTGGATTCCAACTCGAAATTCTTGAAGACTCCTGAAAGTCTCAAGAAGTCCGAGTTTGATTCAAGATTATGCTACAGCCTTAACTCTAAGAAACCCAGGTAGCTAAATATATATTACTTAATTTTACTTACCTTTAGTGCAATAAGCCGGAAGTACCTACAGTATAATATGTAAAATAGAAGTGCAAAAGAGTTTATTTGTATGAGTGCCTATAATGTCACTAGTGTGTAGACTTGTAAAGTGTGAGCAAGTAACTAACTAGTAAGCAAGTCACGGATATATAATATTATATGTTATCATATAATTCACAAAGAATTGATCTATGTAAAGTATATGATTATTTTTCTTGATTGTGTGATATGTCTATGACTGTGTGACTAAATATGAAAAATATTTGTTTTCTTGTGTATTCATGAGTATTTTTACCCATTTGATTCTCAGTTTTGACATTTAAATACACGTCCTACCTAACTAAAGTATTTGTCGTTTTTATTTATACGGATGTATGATTTATGTCGAAGAAACATTTATGCAATCGAGTAATGTCGTACAAAAGCAAAGTGCCATGCGGAAATGTACATACATTGGTTTATCTGTATTTACAAGATTCTTTGCTTTATGACTGCATAATGGCCGTGTTTTACTATTTCCGTCTTTATTTATTTAAGTCCACTTACCGTAGCCATGTATAGGATGAATACTACACTAACTTCACTGTTTCGTTTGCAGTGAAAGAAACAAGTGTTGCTTAAGAATAGGTTTATACCGGTAGCAAAAGAGTCACATATCGATACTCCATTTTCAAATTCAAATTCATAATTGTTTGATTTTACCAATTAATTGTACTATTGCTAAGAAGAAGATGAATTTCATCTTTGATATTATTAGCAATTTTATGTTGGGGTATGTATTTTACATTGTTCACTATTATGAAATGTGCAAGTATCATAATCATAATTTATAATGTACATAGATTTGTTTTAAATACTTGCTTGCATGTAGAGATTTTAGCTTTTTGATATGTCACAATCATATGTGTTTTTTTTGCCTAGGCGTACATTGGAAAAGAAAATGTGGAGACGTTCATGGGGTTCTTCAGAGGAAGCAAATCAGGAAGAATTTTGGAAGACATGTATGCAAACCTTTCAGGTAAATTAAGAAGTGAAATTTATTCGTATCAACCTGTAATATCTATATGTCTTTATATAGGCAGCTACAAAAAGTATTTTCACAGTTATCAATAGAATATTTGTTTCAATAACATTCTCAACCACATGTAAGTAGTACATACTGAACTACTGTAGTAGCAATTATTCTTAAATTAATATACTTACATTTTGCCACTGAAATTGTGTAGGGAAATAGCATTTGTGATTGTAAAATGGTTACATAATACAATGATTTGTTTTATAGGAGTTACCAAACGGCAATTCTGAAGAGAAAGATTTGAAAGACTTCCTAGAAGACTATTCGAAAGCATGTGAATGGCTCAATTCTGTGCAAGTGGAGAGGGGCCGATTTGCGGATGCCAGAGAACTATCGCTTCTGGTAAAAATTAACAAATAAATGCTGTACATATATTCCTACTACAAACTCATTAGAAATGAACTTAATGAAACTGTGAAACATTGCAGGCACAAGATTTATTGGGCAAGAAGTCTTGGAGAACGGAAATCAATGAAAAAGCTACAGTTCTGATTCGAAAGTACGTCAATGTAGTTCAAAATGTGTAAAAACTTGTGTAAACAACACTTCTTGTAAAGCCTTTATAGTTTTTCGCCTTGAATTTCCCTGTAAACAACGACAATGATTATATAATATGTAACCCAATTAGCAATTACTTTAAGAACATGGCTATGGAACGCCAATATAAATATAACAGCTCATGCAAAGCAAAAATTATAGAAAGTGTCTGAACAGGATATGTGTTATATTCTGTAGAATGTAGCTGTAGGATATCTTCTCTAGATAATTTTTTACACTAATTATCTTAAGCAACTATTTCTAACAAATTACTAAAAGCTATGCAATGTATTGCATAATACGTGTACAATGTGAAATTATAAAATACTAAAAATTAATTAGTATTTATATATAGCTGATTAGTAATTCTAGAGTTTATGTGAAGCAGGATGTGGTGTGTCTGACAGATGCTATGTTGCTGTAACAGAAAATAAGGTACACGCAGCAACTTAGAGCAATCGGGCACTGATAGACTAACGTACGGCTGTAGCTTAGTGGATAGGGATGGAACGTGTGAAGGTCATCTTGTGAAGGAGGACCATGATCTATGCTTAGGACAGGCTAATGTATCAATACTATTTTCTTACAACCACATACGAGAAATTAAACAAAATTAATGAATTAGTGTGATTACGATAGAGCCCTTTAAACGCAACCGATTACGTCTATATAAAATGACATAATTGGGCCATTTAGGGGCGAAAGAAATAGTCCATCTCAAACGCACGGATACTAATAAATGTACACTGTGTATCCTGTCGATGGAAATAGAATCACATGATTCTATTTTTTTTAATAATTTTAATTAACTTCAACTCTTTCGATTTGGATTAACCTATATATCTTATGTAATGAAATATTATACTTTGTCAGTTTAAGTTTTAAGACGGCACGGCACACTAAGATATTATTTTGAATAATGACTTGCTAGTTCTTTTAACGTTGTGCTTGTGTGCGATATTATAACTTTGTTAGATAGAATCAATTCGTAATTAAACAAACTTGTAGGTATGTCGTATCATTGCAATGAAAAAGAGTACTCTTGTGTACTTTGTTGATTTTTAATTTTATTTGCGGTCTGAAAAGGGGTTACTTAAATGAAAAGGGTTACTTTACCTACCACTTTTTGTATCTGTAAAATCTCAATGATATTATGATCAAGGTTCTCCTATGAGGAATTTAAAAACGAATTGTATGGATGCCAAAAATTCTGTAGTTTTTTTATTTGTACCCTTATTTCTTACACGTAACTTATAGTCAAGATAGAGATAATTTGAAAACATTCTACTGACATGAAAATTAATTAATCCTAATTGTAGCATATTAATTGTAAACCTAATTAATATGCTCATACACGCGAGCAAGAAACTATTGTTGCTTTGTGAGTTGTGACTTTGAAGGTGCAAGTAACAAGTGTTTGATTATACAAGTTTATTTGTAGTTAAGCTTCAATGTATCCTAAGTTTGAATCGCATAAGTACACTTTACTAAATTTAAATCTGTATTTTACATAAAGACTTCCTAAGTTGAAGGAAGAATTTCACTGGCGAGTAAAACATCTGAATTCTCAGTGGGATGCTTTAGAGAAGATCCTTTTGTGTCAAAGTTCAACCAGCAACTACTCTTTGCCCTCAGTTCCTGGTAATTCACATTATTTAATTAAATCAAATGTTAATTATTTCTTCTTTTTATTATTAATAGTTTAATAATACCTTAAACATAAGTTAATACAACTAAATGTCTTCCTTAACTTAGGCAAGGAAGATTGCGACATTGAGTGGGTGCATAACTGGCTTAAGGAGAAAGAAAAAGAGCTTCAACCATTGGACTTCCGTGCACAATGGTCTACACAACAACTGCAAGTTGAAATGCTTCGCTATCAGGTTGGTGCACTTAATTTAACATTGGCTTCTGCTTGTCTTTTAAAATTAACGATTTTATAAAACTGAAAAGTTAGTGAAAAAGTGAAAATGTTTGCTTGCCAATCTGTGTAAATGGTTTAGGTGCTACTATAAAGTTTATGTACTGCAGACTAACAAAACACGAAAATTCAATACCTACAAATTAGTTTTTATAGTATTTTTTTCATTGTAAAATTTTGTTGTGCGGTTTTGATAATTTTTGAATTGCATTATTTACTAAAAAGTATCTAGGATAATATGGAACATTTTCGCATTTCGTGTTCTCATGAGCATTGAATAATAGTTTTTATTTTACTATACAATGAAACGAATGTTCGTATGTAATGCTTACTAGATGCTACTAGCTCTTGTGTATACTAATAGAATACGTTCTTTCTAAGACGACAACTAATTTTGAATTACTGTTGTGATTATCTAGATTATCTCATATAGTGTCATTCGCCATTAAAACTGTAAGGCATTTTTTAGCATGAAATTGGTTATTATGAAAGTTTCTCTGGTAGGTATATTTGTATACTCGAGAAAACAGATAGTGAAACCAATTAGAGTTTCTCAAATGAAAATCAAATCTCAAAGTGTAGAACATAATACACGTGTGTTTTCTCTTACTCTTCTGTAACAAGCAAAAATAAGTTCCCCTCTAATTACAGCAAGGTGATACTAGCATTTTGAATGAAGCTAAGACGTTAATAACACTGATAACAGGCATGAGGTGCAATTGGCACATGACGTGTAAAAGGCATTATAAATTAGTCTGTGCTTCCATTTTTCTTGGTAGCATTGACAGATAAACAGTGTCACCACTTGCCATGTACATTAATGACTATTCCTTCTGTTTGCCACAGTATAAATTATTTGTCACCACATAACATAGTTGTTAAACCAATTGTCTGTTAACATGCTAAGCTAATCATGTTACGATGTTGGATTTACATTTCTTGCCACACTGCAAGAGCAACTTTATGTGTTGGTTGGTTTGTAGCAGTAGTGAGTAGTTTTGGTAACAAGTTTCTAAAAGGATGACTAAATGACTTAATCGAGCCGAAAGCATGGCTCACCGCACTTGAAATTATAATCGAAACTAACAATCCGTAATTCCTCAGAGAAATAGATTTTTTGCATTTGTACGCGATCTAGTCTCAGTTTCAGCAGATGTACTTGTATTTGTAATTCATGTGACTGCAGTATAAATGCACTCGTGCAAGTTTTCACTTCCGGTACAAAACTTTTATGCAAAAACATGACAAACCATAGCACGTTAGACTTAATAATATATTTTATTTTCTAGTGGCCAAAGCACATACTTTAGATTTATTTCGAATATGCAAGCGATTATTTTATGCTGCCATTACGCCTAAAAGCATTCTTGTAGTAATTAAGGTTTTACTTGGCCTTCTACATTCAAGTTTTTAGTAAAACAATTTTAATTCATGGCACAGAGATGGAATATTGCATTATATCAGCACTAGTTCATATATAGCGTTTACGAGTGAGAATGCATTAGAGATTGCATTGAATTGCACGGAATGGTGCATATTGTACATTTAATCAAACAATAAAAGTAAAAAATAACACTTATATATTAATTGCAAAATCTTGATTTGATTCGGGTTATCTTCTTTGATCTAATAAGCTTGTACATCTACAGCCATACTGAGCAACTTAATCAATCATAATAAAGTTTTATCATCGCAAGCTTGTAAAACTGGATTGTAATTTAGTAGAAGTATTGCGTATATGTACATTAATTTTTACACAAACACAAATTTTTAAACAAGTACCATTAAATACACAGAATAATAACCATCTGCTAAGGAATTCATGCTGATATCGTTTTCTTGTTTTCCTTAAGCCCTTTACCTTGTTATTCCATATATATTTTATCGAAGCATTTTAATTTTTAAGTGAAATGATACGTTTTGTGATGGAAAATGGTTAAACAATTTGTTTTAAATTCAGCAAGTGTTATTGCTCTTTAACTTCTGGTGCTAATAACAATAATGATAAATGAGATTCTATCTTTCTGACATTTCTTTGGCTTTTCTTGCCAACGAAGCTTACTGAAATACCTTATTACGTATTACGTGTAAGCTGCAATGCTAGAGAAAGTGGTACTTATAATAAATTACGACCATTTCAATACATTTTCTACGATTTATTTTCCTACAGTCACACAGTAGTAGTTCTCTTATAGTAGGTATCTCGACTTCTGTATAGGTACAGTACAAAAAAACTGAAGCATTCAAAAAAATTATGCTGATTTTTTAAGACTTATTACTTTGTGTAGTTTGTTGTAAAGCAAGAGCGTTTATTGGTGGCACAGCCACATTAGTTGCATTACAACCATTAGTGAAGATTGCAATTGCCGCAATACAAATAAATAGTAAGTGCATTATGTGGTTAATGAATTGTTTTTAATTTCTACAGAAAAATGTACCTGAAGAGGTACGTACGCTACGTATAAAGACAATGAGTACTTATTATGAGATTATTGCGACGAAGCTTTCTTAGCTAGCCTCATCTATTTGATTAATTAATTTTCATGTCAGTAGAAGACGACTACTGTAATACGTTTGTTGTCTTTGTCTACTAGAGCTATCGAGAGCTATGCGTTCACAGTAGAAATTCTTTTAATTAATGTCTTGTCCTTAATATCCTTATCGTTCAGGGAAGGTGAAATGGCGTAGGCGAATACACAGGTAGCTCTGTTAGATAAACAGGTGTGGGATTTTATTTGTCGTACGTTCACAATAAAATATCTACACATTCATTGATGACATCAGATAATTTTATGAGATCGGCAGATGAAAGGAAACATGAATTGTCGTTTGTTTCATGTTTTATTATGAATCATACATTTGTGTTAGCAAAGACACACAGCTTCACCTCACTTCACTGATGCCGTTCTTTTTGGCTGCCCCGTTTCAACTACATTGTCTGTCACATACGAATACTTTATGTACATGTTTCTCAACAGTCTCCAATAGTTTCTACCTTTTTAGGATGTGGCTTTTTGTCTTTAATCTCAATTGTACAATTTTGGAAGTTTTGTCTCACTATACTTTATTGTACTGTGTGATTCAACAGTTTTGTACTGTATAAGACGACTACGTAATGCTAATGTAACATAACATTACAATCACATCATACTACTCTTTTCAACCAACTCTCACATACTATACATATTTGTATGTAGCCTGCTATTAGTTTTAGCAGTATAAAAGCCAAAACGAAATGACTGAAAAGCTCAAACCAAAGCAAATCTCACCATCTCACTCAAAACTCAATTCAACTTGTGAACTGTGTTGAAAGTAGGTGTGTTGTTGTGTAATGTAAAAAGTCGTCATGCCCTACAGATTCTTGATCTGGTTCTGTCTACTATTTCTTCTGATAAAATGATCTGTTGTTTCTTTCTTGTCCCATCTATTTCCCCACTTGAATTAACTGTCATTCATTATTATTATGAGCTGCTGTTCCTGAACTGTAATAATATTGTAGCATGTGCATTGTATTGTGTTCGTGGTGGTGATAGTAGAGCAGTCCATTTCAATTCAAACAACTCACATCACATCACATCACAATTATATTTAACACAAGGCTTGCAAGGTAATAAACATATACTCCACGATAGTATAACTCACACACAACCATCAGAGTAAGAGAAAACTGCACCTGTTTTTGTAATTGTATACACACAGGGATATTAATTGATCATTCAAAAGGAAATTAGCATTTTATTGATTTCTATTCATTACGTGTACATTCAGAGTGTCATACAAATACAAATGATCTGTTACAGTTTCGACGCATTTACTCATGCAAATTAAATGTCTATTGTTAATTGTTGGAGGTAATGAATCGGATTTTTCTTCGAGTCGCGTTTTACATGTAAATACGTGGTCTGACGAGAGTCTGAGAGCAATATACATTGCATGGCTGCTTTTTATAATGTGGTGTATTTGTAAGTGACATTCCTATAAACGTGATATGACGGACTGTTCAAGAATAGGTTGTCACTGCGTAGAAACGCATTGTGCAGAAAAATTGTTACAGATTTCTAATTTTTCCAATACATTTATAATGACTTTGTATCGCATGCCAAGTAGGTTGTTAACTCACAAAGTAAATCGAGCAAAAATATCACAAAAACGAATACACCATCATATCTGTACGTATACCTTACTTCCTATTCCATATAAATAATCAACCTGCATGGGAATCCTTACAGTGATCTACATAACATAATGGATTTGTGTAAGAACACTTGATATCGCTTTGTTTTTTTACTTTTACAGTGTTACAGTGAGGGGGTAATATATTTTTAATGTTAATAAATAATGAAACATCATGAAGTAGCTTCTCACAGCAAGATTTTCATTCGTGTCAAAAAAATACTCGTGATAAAGATGTTGAAACGAGATAAAGCGAATGAAAATTGATTGATGATATGGATATTTCCAATTCGATTGGTTATGGATGGAATTATATGAAGATTTGATTGGAAAATGTGAGTTATCTGTCTCTGAATCTCTTTATCAATATAATTACTCTCAGTGGGATAGTAAAAGTTACGTTATTTCATGTTTTATACTCAAATACATATACCTACCTCCACACATGTTATATTGGACAGATAGTAGATACTATTAGGTACAATTTAATAATATTATTATTATGCTAGTTATCCCACCTTGCTCACTCTAACACGAAAAAAGTATCTGTTTATTACTATTATCATATTGCTATTATGTTAGTTTTACTAGAGGTACCTATTGTTAGTAGTTTCATATCGTTACTACCTCCACCTAACTACAACACAAATAACAGCCTTGTTTTCTTCTGGCAAAAAAAAGTTGATGTGATGTGAGTGTTTGTAAAATGAATACCTTTAATGTTATAGTTATATAGAAGTTACGTAGTTAGTGGTACGTTTTGTAGATTGGAAAAGGTGATAAAGTAGCATGATGATATTAATGATGACTTCGTGGTTCATATATTGACGAAAATGCTCGGTTAAAATAGCATTCTCGTCATCCTCGTTGTATTTACACTTTTTTGCCTTTGGGAGTGATACTTTTAGTTACAGAAATTGGATGGTATATTGTTGTACATTATACCTAGTAGTTCAGTTCTTCAGTTCATGTATGGGCATTAGTATCTAATTCATTCTTAAGTATCGGAAGATACTTTATGCGAATGAGCTTTGTGTTTGTCTGTCTGTAAGTCTGACTTTATGTATGGTAACTCAGAATGTTGAGATAATGACTTCAAACTTGGTACACGCATTACAAAGGTCCATTGATGAAAGGCTATAAGTTCTAAGATGGAGTCAATCGGTCAACTCCTTCATGACCTTTGAATTTTTAGAAAAACCACAGTGTTATGTAGTCTCAAACACACTGCATTCTAAATGCTGCTATGTGAATTCTACTTATATTTGAAAGTGAAGATCTCCAATGTTTGAATAATCTAAGAAATGACAATTTATTAAAATAAATATAGTCAGGAGACTTATACAATGTCACAGTTAACAAGTTGATGTCACAGCTAATGTTACCGTGTCAAATTTTACAAAACCGTAGCATTTTTCTATGCGATACTTCCTTCAACCGTTACAAATGGTTTATTTTAAAATGCATGATACTCACTGTACTGTGTAGCATAAACATCAAGGTGGATTCGTTTTGACTCATGAGAATGATGCGATGATGATGATAAAATATAGCCGTGTTTTTGTGTTCCTTTACTTTGCTCATCTGTGAGAACGGGACAAGTAGTTAGTCGTTACTGTAGACTAGCGTGCTAATGTAACATAATGTAAAAGTAGTTTGACCTGAAAATTTGCAAAAGAGTCATCTCAGTCAACTGAACTTGCGAGCTGAAGTTAATGATAAATTTGGAAAATGGTCACACGGTTTTTTGCGGGATTTTGTTACTCTTCTGTGTGGGTATTACTTCCATTTACGAACTAAGTTTAAGTAGGTAGGCAGATCTGTATCTTTTGAGATAGTTTTTCTATTCTTCTGTGTGAGCAGAATTGGTCTGGTATGTCTTCACATGCAGAACACACGACTATATGCACACTGTAGTAGACTAGTACTACAGAGGTGTCGTTAATTTAAGGTAGTAGAACTTTAGTAATCCTTTTTACCTTTACTGCTACTACTACCACTACTACAATAGACACACAGAGATAGAATAGAACAGTTGACGAATGTAATGTGATTTAGTAGTAGACTTGTTGTAACGCTATATTATAAGAATGTTGGGGGAGCTTTGATGAAACCGTGGAGAATTCACAGAATGAGTTCAGGTTCAATGTACGCAAAGATCGGTGGTGCATAAATGTGGACGGTGAGAGAGAGAGAATGTAAGAGAGGGTAAAAAGACGACGAGGAAAGATGAACATACCGCCAGGTTCTGCAAAACCATGCAAAAGTAAATCCAAAAATGCAACAGCTCTTATTCTCCATACATTAGACTTAGTCGTAGTAGACTTGTACTTTGTATATATTTGGCAATACTAGAGACAGTGTAATGTATAAAGTATAAAATATTGTTTCTAGTAGTAAATACGCCAAGGCCTTTATGTTTATATTATTGGATGTCTTGTGTACTTGTAGTATCTGTGTATGTGTGTCCAACAAACATTTTTCATTATACATGCAGGTATTAGATTATAGAGAGACTTATCATTTTAGAAAAACAAGCCTGCTCATGTTTTCATGTCTTTTTGACTAATTTGTTTTTTCACACCTCCTGCCTTTTGCTTACAGTTTACTTTATTTCAAACATGACGACGACAACAACATCAACTCGACGAGAGTTGGCGTTGCAAAGGCTTATTACGACTGGATTGGTTGTAATGTGATGTCTGTCCCGTTGTACTTTGACATGAATGTTCGCTTTACTCGCTATTATCCCAAGCTAAATGTTTTCTTGACTTGTTTGGCTAATGGATATTACTGCAAATTGAACAAGTGACACGAGTTTACTAATATCTACATTATATTATACATTTCACAAAGAAACCAAAATGAAGGATAGTAGAGAACGTATTTGTTCCTTCGTCTAGCCCAGCGTCTCTGTCTGAGGCGATATCTATGTCATTTTCTTTTATGTACACACACACGTTGCGTTATCATTAATATTATCACAGAGAGAGAGAGACGCAAGAGATACTATCTTTAGATATACTTTTTAGACATTGAAAGTCTGCAAGTTTCATATGTACACACTGTCGTGATAATGAAACCAAGTCACTAAAAATTTAATTGCAGTTTATGATTGCTGATGTGTACATTGTAAATAGTAATAGCAGATGTATTTATGTGATAGTGGTAATTGTGTGCATTGAATTTAAGTTTGAAAATGTCTACTGTCATTTTTCTCTGTACAAAGTTTTGATTCGTTTTTACAAGCTTTTAAGTGTGAATTTGTGTTGACTGACGATGTTGATTTGCATTAAATGGATTTGACGACTGCTGGGGAGAATGCGAAGACGAGAGTGGACATAGAGCTGGACAGAAAGTAGATTAACGTTTTATTGTGTGTGGCAACATGTTATTTTATTCGTAAAAGCCACGATGATAGAGCAGAATCTGAGTTAGTTTAATTTAGTTGCTTTTGCAATTGGAGTACTAGAGTAGTAAGTTAGTACAAGTAATATAAATGGTAAATTGTTGTAGTAGTAGTAGTAGTGGTGGTTTAGTAAGAGACTGGGATAGTTTAATGTACTTGTACTGCTAATAAAATTCGAGGTTGGACTTTTTGAAATGTGTACATAGCGCATAGTGCATGAGAGAATACAGCTATACCTATATTTAAGTATCATGATTTAAGAATGAAATCAAAGCAACTCATTATTAGGCCACAGCACTGTCAAAAGTGTTTAAATGTCTTTGTGTGGACTTAACTAATGCAGGGAAAGCGACCAATTTCTTTTTTCTTGTTGGCTTGTTGTGTTTTCAGCATCAAGATATGTTCGCCGAATAGAAATAGAGTGTTTGTTGTGCTGGCGTTGTGTTGTAAGAGAGAAATGGGTGTCGGGTCACACTTATGCATTGTCATCCTCATCCGGCCGATCTCTTTGCAACAAAGCAACGAATATCTACTCACTGACGAACCCAGACTAACTGTAGTATGCTCTAGGGAATTTAGTGCAGTATATACTTAGGTATATCTAATGCACACTACTCTGGTACACTCATTCATTCATTTCGCTTTTTTTATTTGCTTTCGTATATTATCATTAAAATTTTCTAGGTATCTCGAGTGCCCAAAGTGCCTATATACACATACAGACAGAGAAGTACGCAGATTTACACAGGCACATGTTCTGCAACTTCCACGTATTTGAACCGCTACAAACGAAAAAAGTTTTTTGTACTCTTTAAGGGAGTATAGTATTATTATATTGTAAAAACAGCTAAGCGACCTTCTGCCGTAAGGCTGTTTACATACATGTGAAATGTAAGCTGTACAATGATTTGTACATTATATTGGTAAATATCAGGCAAAAGTTTTTTTCTAAGGCAATTATGAAGGTATCTACTGGGAGTACACAAAACATATTAGATATTTCCGGCGCATAAAAAATAAAAACAGGAAAACAAATGAGATTTTTCCTTTTTGGTTTTTTGAAGGGATACTGCTTTTTAGTTTTAAGTTGTTGGATCGAATCGAGTGGGAATTGTTTTAGAGAGCGATGAGGGTGAAACTGCACTGAGGAAAAAGGACTGGACGGAAAGATAGGGTCGCGGCTCAGGCAAATGATCGTCACAGCCATAATGGTACGACACTAAATTTTCACATAAGGTTGATTGTCACATCCGGAGTTAAAAATTTGTGATGGTTCGAGAAGTCTGAATTGACTGAACACGAGCTCCCATTGTACTGTTATGAGATTTTAAATTCAAAGCCTTTTTTACACATTAAACATCATGTATAGTATAATTGTGGCTTTATGATGCACCATGGGTATATACTAGTCATTCTTTATGTATAGGATTTACTATGCAGTACAGGGTTGTTGGGTGGCAGTGGCATTGCTAACTAATATTTACAGATTTATACACACAATGGCAGTCTATGTATGTGCAACCGCATTCAGAAATAGGAAATGTACAAAGATATTGATATATAAATATGTTGATGAAGGATGTAATTACATACTGAATGAAAGTATGATCTGCAGAATTAATCATGGACATTGACATGAAAATTTTGATTTGGATTGGTTGTGACGGTAGTAGCAGCACGGGTCGTACCGTGATACTCGCATTTTATATAATCATATAGTAAAACTCTGGTTGATATGATTAAATCATAATGATATTCCTATACAAGAGTGTATAATACCAGTACCTTTAAAAGATTGAAAGGATCTCGTTTTTTGAAGAGTGTGCTGCTGTGCTGACTTAGGTGAGTGATAGGATCATTCTATGGTTCGTAACGTCTGTGAGGTGACTTGATGATAGGTTTACGAATTGTTTTAACTATTAGACTAGACATTCATTCTATCGTATCATGTGATATGATCTGATGTTTTTATACGAGAACAGAATATGGGTGTTGCTGTCGTAGTGTTTTTCGAATGCCAGGAGCGGAAAGACCGGGCTGTGCGTATCGTACTCTCTGACTGAAGTCGGCAGACCTCTAGACAAGTTATGGCATGTCAATAATAGCATTTTCTAAACAGATTACAAACTGCTTTATGTATAATAATAATAATAACTCTGGTAGTGCAGTGAATGTTCTGAACAATAACAATAATATTGAATTGGCTATGTTCTCCAATGTTTCTGCCCTGCTCTTGTTATAAAATGTAATGGTGGTAAGTAAGAGTTCGTCGTAATGGAAATTTATTTTTACGTCCTTTGTGTTCCAAGTTACTACATTACATTTATTACTTATATACTGCAACTCAACGAGATAAGAATAGAACACTTACAAGTATTGAACGAAAGAATACTACATTATGACATTTACAGTGAATTCAAACTGTGTTAAGGTTCACAGTGATTAGTTTTGTTACTATTGTTAAGTAACTTTCGTTAAGAACGGCCACAAGCGACGGCTTTTCGTGTATGACATGCAGAATCAGCGCACAAAGCTGCGTTTAATGTTCGGGCTTTGCGTTCTTGGCTTATACTATGCAAAGAAATAACGTGGTGAGTAGTTAGTGAGTACTGGCTGAAAAGTAAGTACAATGCGAACAAGGGGCACGAGAAAGATTTGTTGATTACTGAAATATTTGCACGCACAGTTTTTTATACAACCTATACTATACTACCTGCCGTAGTAAATAGGTACTTTGTGTATATTCTGCAGAAATGTGTATGCCCGCCATTATGTGTGATAGCGTAATACTTTTTTTACTATTTACTTTTTAAAACTGATTTTGGTTTATTTGAGAAGACGAATTTACATAAGAGGAAGAAAAACTTCCATGTGTAAACTGTAACTGCAATTTCCTGTGTTTGGTTATCTTTCTTTTTCTCTCTCTCTCTCTGGTTTTCTCTGTCTGTCTGTGCTCTAGTCTGATTTCATTTGGCAATGTTTCTTATCCGACAGCTCAAACAATGCAATAAGTAGTAGATGCGTCATGTTGTGTACATTTTTATGTTGGCAGTGTGTTATGATGTTGATTAACGTGGTGTAGCTTGGGTTACACTTGGTTTTGCCTTGATTGGTTTCGTTTAGCCTCCTTATCACATCCATATCACATTCGCATCATCCTTCTCTTACCCTTCTGTCATAAAGTAACTTGTTGAGGTTCATTGCACTTGTTTGCACTCGATTAAGTCGCCGTAATCCTTTTCAATGAAAACATGACTCGATATGAAACGTAAAGTAAATCATAATTTTATATATTTGAAACCAACAACGGAAATGCTTTTTACTCTCGGTGCTCCGCTTACTCCTATAGTAGGTATACCTACTATGTTTGGTATTTTAACAGGAAATGTTTTCCATGAAATTTATGGCTTACATGCAGTACGTATTATGTATGCAGATATAAGTGAAGTACTAATGGTGAATAATGATGTAAAGGCGAAATGACAGACGGAGAGTCAAAGCAATAGCAAGAAAGTTCGTAAAGGTAAATCTCTCACACTACAATGAACTTTGTTGTTTGGTGGTGGATTCTGATTCTGCGGACGTTTGAGGGTGTGTGTTTTAGGGTTTGTTGATTTTGCAGCAGTTTATTTTGCTCAGTACAGTGCAAAAGTTATATATATGACTTGTTACAGATAAAAACTTATGTTTGCCTTGCCCTTTCTCGTCTATAGACCTGCATTGTTTTTTTCTCCTATGCAGTAATTGTAGCTACACTGGGCAGTTCTCTGTGAATGTGAATTGTAGTATTTATATTTATTGCGCAGTCAACTATGGCATGCATGTAGTACATTTATTATTATTGCAATTTTCCCTTGTAGTAGTAAAGTAATAAGGGTAGTCGAGTAGTGTAGTAATATTATATAAACCACTGCTTGTGTTTTGTTTAGATTTGTTCAAGTTATTTTCATTTCCATTAAAAACACAATGAAATGACTCACATAGAACACTCGTAGTAGTATAGGTAGGTAGGTATTATAATTCTTTCAATGCAATAGTAAAAGCTTTGCTGGTATAAAAGCCATGGAAAAGTGCAGACGCCAGTAAGTCGCGTCTCGTAGGCCACTGCCACCGTAGCACAACCGTCCAGGCATGGAGCATGGTATTATAGTACACTGAAGTTAGAATTGAGCTGGATGTATTTTATACTAGTGCATGTTTGCAAAATTTTAGTCATGCGATCCATTTGCTGAATACAGTAGCAGCTTTTATCTTGTCGAGAAAACATTGGAGCCTTAACTCATTGTTAGTTAGTTAGCTTATCTCCTGTCTCTTACTACACCTATTTGTTTGCTTAGATAAATTCACAATCTGAATTTCGTTGGCAGAAAACAAAATTGGACTGGGACGACGACGGTGTTCGTAGCGCCGGTGCCACCACTATATGGCAAATGAAGTCGGCAGAAAGAGACTACCTATATCATTTGAAATGTAAATTAGACTTCTGCAAGACACCCTGCTCTTGTCTTGTCTGATGGCAATAAAGTGCATTAAATTTATCGACAAAATTTTATAGTCCATTGTGCGAGCACTACATGGCAATGGTTAATCACAATCAGCAATGGCAAGGCAATGGCAATGTAGTCGAGTCAAATGCGTGATTTTGAGTAGTGCATGAAAGAAAGATCGAGGTAGTCGCAGGCAAGCCTTATCATCATTTAGATTTTTCCCAACCACAACAACAGAAACTCAAACTTCCCGAGTCAGACTTAATGGCTACAAAGGGCACACAGATCTAATTTGCATGTCAGACAAGAAAATTTCTGATACGTAGATACAACATATCGCACTCACCATATACTTTGTATTGCTATGTTGCCTTGGACCGTCAAAGTCAAAGAGAAATGTACTAAAGTCGTTCAGAAAGCTCGAAGAACATTACACAGCTTTTTATTTCGCTAACCGTTAATAGGATGATGATAGTTAGTGGTTTTAGGAAGATGGGAAAGTAGGTACTAATACTAAGCACTAAGAATTACACGATCATTTTCAGTTTGGCAGCAACGTGAGTCATTACCACTTATATCTACGTACATTACCAGGAGATAGAGATAATTTTCTAGTGGAACATAATGACATGACAATAAGAGAGCAAATCAAATCTAGTGTTTCACATCACATTAAAATTGTCGTGTCGCGTCCACAAAAGTATTACTGCTAAATAGTCGTCGTCGTGTGGGGAAGGCCCCTGTGTATTATTCCTACTACTATATCAAGCATAATTTCTTTCTGCTACGTGATAAAAAGTAGGAGAGGCTCACTCGCCTGGCCTTAAAGGGTGAAGTGAGTAAAAATAATATAAGAAACAGCAGAGTGCAGAGTTTATTGGGGTGTGACCCAACAGTATGGAGACAGGTAAATTCATATGAAATATATCACAATCTATAATGTATAGATAGAATTATAACTTGCAATAATATTATTATATCTCTCTACATAATGTAATATGCAGTCAAATGAAAACCGGGAGACAGGGACGGACCGGACGTTATACGACGGATGGTCACACACACACAAGCACAAGTACTGTCTCTATGTACGATTAAACGCATTAGTACTATTAGGGTACAGCAGCATAATCCCATATGTAAAATGCTACTATTAGTAGTATTCTGATTCGTATAACAACCCTTTCAGTAAGGTATACTGCCCAAAAAGTATTAGGTATGTTATGGTTTTTGGTGTTGCACACTTACCTGGTGCCTGAAGGTGATTTTGCTGTCTGTCTTTTACCTTGCCTTGCTTACATGCAATTATATTTAGGCGACAGGACAGTAGTAGTACACTTACGACAATAGTTTCCTTCGTTTGTATACCCACAACAAGTATACCAAGTGTATATCGTATAGCAAGTGTGTTTTTAACTTGACTACCTACTTACTTCATTGGTAGTAGAGAAGTTAAATTGTAAAGCTGCTGCTGTTGTTGTATGTGTGATGTGGTATTATTATTATGTAGGGTTACCTATACAATACAGGCAGAGAGCTTTAAAGCTTAAGAACGACTGCAGTGTGTTGTGTGTGTACTGTGTTAATGTTGTGGGGTTGAAGTTGGATCAGTCAATGGGACTATTGGCTATCACCACCGCGTGTTCACCTATAAGCAAGCCAGTTTGTTTCCGACGCTCGTGTTGTGCTCACTAGAATAATAGAAGTCGTAGTCGTTTCTATCTCTCTCTGTTGTCTGTCTATTTGTATAATACTCTTTACTTTGGACGCGACTGTTGTTGTTGTTGTTGATGTTGTGCCTGAGTGCCTTGTCCATTCTATACTGCGACTCATATACATAAACTGTTGGCTTAGTGTCTTCAAGTGTTATTTGATTCAGAAAATTTTCAGTAAAGAGATAAGTGTGCTGTACATGGAAAAGGAATTTAAATATTGAAGTTTAATTCTATGATTGACTTGACTTGATTTGAATTTGACGTGGATTTGTGTCCTGCTTTTGCAACAAAGTTTAAAGTGTCTACCACTTATACGGCTTAAGTACAAATGTATGTTTACAATTTACATGGCACAACGTAGGAGGACATACGCATTTAATCATATATGTAACTAAAGAGTGTCAAGAACAAGACAAGACAGTGAAAAGTAGTTTGGGTGGTGAGAAATTTTCTCCAGTGTGTTACATATTACTTACCATTGTGTTAGTAAGATTGGATTGAGAATTTCTCTGCTCTGTGTATACGTCTTGTTGAATTCATGTCATACGTCGCTGGAGTTGTTGACAGTGACACTTTATAGCTGTGTCTTTGTTGTGTCTATATAGGTATAGCTTTCCTCACTTTATCAAACTGCCTGATTAACAAAAGTCCATAGGCAAAGCTGACTATACATTATACATCCATGTACTACAACAAAGTTTAGAGCTGCTTAGCATAATCATATTGAGCAAGAAATGCTGAAATGAATGGAAAGTGAGATTTCCCCGTTGTTTTGTTATGTAGTAGGTATAATATTATGTGGCAAGCTAAATTGTGAGGCTAGCATTGTGTTGAACATTCCATTATGTATGTTGGTTAGTTTGGTCATGCTGTAATGGCAGAGTACAACAGGCAACAATTACATCAATTAGTGCAAAGTTGAAATCGAAGGATTTACATTAATTGTGTGAAGATATTTCTAAGAGACTTGACTTAACGAACAGAGACTTGTGTGTGTGAGTGAGTTGAAGGTTTCCTTGAGAAAGTTTGGAATTTATTGTCTGGATTGTTAAACAGAAACTTGCATTTCTGAACCGAACCTATTTCAAAGGCAAATACCTAGAAACACATGTAAAGGCTTAAGCTGCAATTGGTAAGTTCCCTAGTCTTTTAAACGCTTATACAATTTCAGCTTTATATTTACATTCATCAACTATGTGCTAAATGTACATAATTTCTCTGCAGTAGTTTATGTAGTGGGTGTAAGGGCTAAGGACATTAACTCTTATGAAATACATAGTTTCATGATTTATTATTAAACATTCCTTGTTATAAGCAGACTAGAACAAGGTAAATGAAATTACAAGAAAGTATGATGTTGTATTAACATTTGTCCACCTTTGTTAAGCCCAAAAAATGCTTAGCTATACTATAAATAGTAAAGCTGTGTACGTCCAGTCAAGGCCTTAATAGCTTGTACGGAACAAATGAAACGACCATATTTTAAGTGAGGGTGGATTTTCTTTGGCTTGAGCTAAGAGTTATAGGATGATAAGAAATTTTATTTACGAGCAGAGAGCACCCGCGGAAAAACGATATTTTAATTCCCGCAGAGGAGTCATTTAATACCGAAATTAAAGTTGTGGCCAACCCAAAGTGTTTGTTATATTACGAAGTGTACTGTGCTTTCGTGTACAAAGAGTAAGTAGAATCTTGTAAGTTAAATGTTTAGTAGACATAACCCATTATCTGAAAATGGTGATAATAGGCCTGTAGGGAATCATATGAATTTTTCATTGTGTTTCCTTTTTAAACCAAAGTATGATGGGTTCATGGTCCATGGGCTGTTTTCGTTGTAAAGAGTCGCTTACAAAACGATAAGTTTACGTAGAGTTTACATGGCGTATACAAGACGAAACTTGCTCAAGGGACCATCTGTCCTTTTGGTGCTATCTGGTATGGCAATACAAAGGTATTTCTATGTACTTTAAGGAGTTTGGTTACAGGATGAAGGACCCATACCCGAAGTACCTACCTTATCCCACCTACCTTTCTTACACTTACACAGAGATATAATCATGACAGACATTTTTTGTAACAAAGAATTTATCTGAGGAAGTATTGATTATATAGGTACATTACATCATAATGCAGCTCGTGCCTCGGTGCATTGTTAACTTACAATTGATTTTTTAAGTACGCTGCAGAGAAAAATACTAAGATTTTTGGTCGATAAATTAGAGCAGTGCAATTTATCAGAATTGGCCAGGGAATCTTCAGGTGTGTCTTCACTATGCTTATATTTTATTCTTATGAAAAAGTAAGTATGTGTGTGCACAGAACTATTTACCGAGTAGATATAGGTAGATATCCCAGTAAAACTTTCTTATCTTGAGAAAAGAAGGAGTCGTTTATCGAGCGTTTATGAAAGAACCTCTTGAATACAATTCTATTCTAATGTGGAAATGCATTCCTGAGGGGGAAAACCTTATGCAAAGAATAGAATATCTGAGAATTTGTCTGTGGAAAATAAATGAAATGAAAAAAGCGATGAGCCTGAGGAGGTAGGTTGTGCCATATGTGCCTGGTGTAGTGTTCGTAAGGTTGCAAGTGGAAGTAGATGATCTTTTCCGGAACGAAATTATTGAACGCATCCTGCTGCTCGGCGTCTTTTATCGAACCAACAACAGAAGAGTTGTGTGTGTTCTCGGTGCGTATAAGTTCAGAACATTGCACTACACTTCTCAGCTCGGTTCAGAGTCAGAAGAGTTGTGTGCACTACGACCAGAAGAGGAGAGAAAACAAGGCACATGGTGGTGTGCCCAGTATATTGCATGACATAGCTTCAGTCACAAAATATATTAGGATACTCACACACAGTGGTGGAGGTTATGCCGGGGAAGGTAAAGTAAAGACAGGAAAAGCTGGTTGCAAGTGCATTGAATTGCATTGCCGCTGGAAGAGGAGGGCATGGAAATCGACATCAACGAAGAACCAGGCAAGAAGAGTACCAGGACGCATGAAGTTCGTTTTGTATGGAAAAGGCGTAGGTTCTGTGGTGGTTGTAGACGTGCCATACTTACCGTAAACACTCAGGAGAGGTCTAGTCTTTAGTTATATTTGTGTTTCCGTATTTGTGCGTATTTCTACTTCTGTGTAAGGGATTTTCCTTGTATATTTATTGGTAAACTGAAGTCAACATTCGGGAAAAAACGCAGGAGCATTGAACACTCTTGCTGAAACGAACGAGAACGTCAACAAAACCTGAAAGGTTGCCTAAGTAGTACAGTCTACACAGAAACACACATAGATAGGTACGATATATTATTATGACTGAGAGTGAGTGCCAGAAGACATGCTTTGTTTAACAGTGCAGTGTAACAGGCTCTCCATAAGAAGCTAATAACAATAAGCATTTCACTCCAACTAATTGTCCCCCTCTGCGTCTTCCTTAGTTAGTTGGTTTTCGTTTGTTGCGTGTAAATTAAGATGGAAAAAGAGAGCAAGAATTGAGTTGACGTGAAATGTGTCGCTTGTCTCTTGTGTGTAGACAGATAGGTGATTTATTTACGTGGCACTTTGAAAGGGCGCATAAAAAACGCAGTACTCTACTTGCATTGCAGTGAGAAAAAGTGCATTGCAGGAATTTGTGTATTTTAATTGTTTGAGGGAATGTGGTGCTATTAGTGTGAGACTTGACTTGATTTGTCAGACAGTTAGTTTGTCTTCACTTGAGGGTATACTGGAAATGAACAAACATTGCACACATTGTAATATAAAAGTTATAACCACCACACATACGCTACAGAGAAACTACCAAAGAAGTTAGATACGAATAGTAGTGTAGTAGTAGTGATTGGTAGTGTGTGTTTACATTCTACATGCAACATCTACTTAATTGATGTGCCATACTACTACTTTTTGCATCAGTGTCAGTATATGGCGTTTTCTTGCGTGTAATTTTTAATGGATAATGTTTCTATTCTAGTGGAAGTGATACCAGGAGTGAGTATACGTAATAAATGAAGCTGATTTTCAGTGTGGAGAGCTCATGGAGCTACCACAGTTGCTTCAACTGTTTTCTGTGTGCGTGAAGTGAATTTGTTCATGACAAATTAGTGGGTTGACTTTAGCTGGTTGTATGTAACTTGAGTAAACTTTCAGTTCAGTCGAATCGTTTCGACTTTCTTCCGGTTGTGTGCAATATTATGCTAATCTACGTAATCTGCTAATGATGAATTGAAGAACTGCTGGTAGTTTGTTCAGGCAATGTGAGCTGTGCGGATCCTTTGCTCTTTTCGTCTTCTGTGTAACGGCATGACCATTTTCCTGCCTAACTAATAATTTAGTCGTTTAAAGGCTTTTAGCCTTTTCTGCACGAGTTGAGTCCACCAGGTAAAATTAAGTTGTGATGACCATCATGCATGCTTTTCATTCAAAATCATTTACACTACACCTGTAAAACAGATATAATAACAGTAGAAATGAAATGTTGCTCACTAACACTAATGGACGTGCGCATTTAAAAAATATACGAGCAATCATGAGTTGGTTGGTGCTGGTAGTATTTGTAATGGATATATGTAGATTTTACTTTCTTTAGAAGTAAATTACTGCATTTTACAATTTAGTTGCACAGAAGTTTCATATTTGTAAAGAGAAAAGTGTTCACAGTACTCCTCTACCAGTAATCTCATTAACATCATAAAATATAATGTGATGAATTTATCTATACTACTAATGCACGCCATATCTCAGAACATTTCTTGTGCAATTTCTATTTCGAAAAAAGTCGTGTGCATTTATTTTACGCTGCAGTTTGCAATTCTTATGACTAATGGTTCAGGTACATCAACCCAACTCGTGATAGCCTACTTTGGCAAAAATTTTGCTTGAGTTGACGTTAGTTACCAACAAAGTCACATTAAATGAAGTGATAAGTAATTTGCAAAGTCATTTGGGGCTTATTAGTCTTAGGGGATAGTGGAAGACACACACAGTATAGATAAAGATAAGACAGGTTGTCTTTGACTCAGATATAGACTACACACAAATACAGGTGTTAACATGACGGTTTAACTGAAATGTAATAAATTCGTATGGTCTTCAATAGAATTATTGCCCAAGTTGTAAATAAAATTTATAATAAGTCTGTATCTGTCTTTATTTATTGAATGTCGCATGCAGTGCGTCGTCTCAGACCTACAGACACGAACAATGACACCGATTGCCTGCGAGTGCTACGAAATGACAGATGAACCTTTGTGACATGACATGAATAACAGACAAAGCCATTATGAACTGTCGTCTTTGTGCCAGTCTCTTTGCCAGTTACATATAGGAAGATATGATCTGTAAATATAAATATACAAAGGTAATACCTATATAGATCGGTTTCCTATCGATTGAAATTGTAACTAATAATAATACCAACAATAACAGCCAGCTTATTTAGCTTCTATACATACTCTCACGTAGGTGTAGGTATTAAAGTTAAAGAAAACATTTTAAGTGTGTTGTTAGTGTGAGGTGTGTGCTTAAACTACTACTAGGCCATGACACGAGGTACGATTGTTTAGTTAGGATCGGTTAGGCGAAGGGAAACTAGATCGATGTGTATAATGAAACGAAGGAGACAACAGAGAAGAAAGCGAGAAATTGTTGAAGAAGAAACAATTGTAGAAGAGTTGGAGTTGAGGTTGGGTAAGGCTTATGGTAATTTGAATAGGGCAGAATGTGGAGTGGAGTCCTTTAGTTTAACAAGAGAGGTATACTTAAGGAGAGATCCTAAGAGTAAAGAAAAGTAAGTAATGCTGTAGCAATTCTATAATATTATGTAAATGAGTACGAGTTATTGTAATTCATATAGTAGTAAATAGTAAATAGAGCGATCTACTTAACAAAGTCATAGAGACAACAAACACCATTCTTTTCAATTTTGTACTGTTAGGTTTCCTCGGGCGCAGAGTTTTGGGAATTGCCACACTATATAGGAGATTCAATTGAATTATTGAAATTATTTTCAAAAGTCTTTTGATGTGAATTAAGTTAACCTATTCGTGAAAGGTCTATCGAACTGTGTGACCTGAAAGACCGGTTGCAACTCTAAACTTGTGGTTTTCAACTGTGAGAGATATTAGCGTTTTGTTGGTGGCTTTTTGAGTAGGCTCATTTACTACTACTACTACTACTTGGGTATTGTAGAGCACAGGTAACTGCTATAATATACCTATTTCATTTTTCAATGATGCAGTCCCTCTCCTGTCTTTTACTTTACCTACTTAATGATCTGTGTGTTCGTATTGTATTTATTGCTTTGTTCTCTGTCGAGTTGTGTTTTACTGTTGGTGTTGCGCTATATAACGCAGGTAAGTAGGTATCTGTACAATGATCATCATTGCAATTGGCGATGTTGATGATGAAGTGCTAGAGATTACTCCCATCGTAGAGAAGAAAACATATAGTGCACAGCAGGAGCACACACACACAGGAATATTTCTTATTATATGGCAAACCTTATAATATACTATTATATTACCACTATACCAACTTGTATAATAGCAAAAAGTATAATGTGTGTATGCATTTTAATATAATATCATACATGGCAGATAGTTATAGTTATTAGGAAGAAATTCACATGTACATATGTAATAGCACATCCATTAGATATTTGGGTTCTTGTATAGAAGAACATACATGAACATACAATACTACCACTACTGCAAGTTCGCGAAAGCTTATATCATCATCACTCAATTGTCTTCAGGTGACTTCACTACTTGGATTTGCTAGCTACTACCTTGCTAATGGGAATTTGGAATTCGATGCGGATGTGTTGAATGATATTATGTCTTTTACTCGTGGCTTTGCCAACGGACGAGTAAAAAATCTCTCTTGAAAAATTCACACATATCTCTCCTTCTAATACTGCTGTAGATTGTAGTGTTATAGTTGGAGTAGTAGGTATACTTCTGTAGATGCAAAATTTAAAGGGAAGAATATTATGTATAAACGAAAGGAAAGAGACGAGAGAGTGTATATATCTCTCTCTGGAATAGTAGTACTAGAAGAAAATGTATTTGTGTATGGTTCTTTACTGGTACTAATACTGTCTTGAACGTTAAAACTTTACTGCTACATAAGGTAATGCAATTTATGGTTTATCATTTGCTAAGTTTATGACTCTAGGTGTGTTGTAATATATTATTGTAATGTAAGAAACGAAGGAGACGTGTATGGTGTAGTGACTGTGTATTAATTTAATGCTGTAGTAGTAGCAGTAGTAAGCAAGGAGTGCAATAAGCTCTATTGTATTTTATTTTCTGTCATGTTTTTATGTTCATGGTAATTCTATTGCACTATTTTCTCATTGAGGTGGTAAAGGCAGTGCAGTGTTGGTGGTGGTGACTTTCTGAATGTATACTTACAGTACTTATATATAAATTTTGCTTGTTAACGTTAGTAGCAGTAGTAATAATAGTAGAAAAGTATATAATATCAATTGGCCAAAGTCGAAAGGACGATCTGTCTTCATTGGCTATGGGCTATGTTACGTTCTTGTTGGTTGAATGGTAGACGATGAAGAAGAAGATGATGATGATGATGTGCTTCTTGCTGAAGGAGACCATCTTTTACATGAATAGCTTAGTAGCATTAAATAAATACTTTAAGATCAATTTGCATATAGCAAAATCATTCATGGTGTTTTTGTTTCGTTGTGGTAATGGTTAGTGAAATGGTGACGTAGATCTGTAGTCTTAAGCTAAGATAATAAAAAATCACTAGATTATATCTCCAAGTTAGAGTTTATCGAGTATAACGATTTACTACATAGTGGGAATTACCATTCGAAGGCTAATGGTAATTACTTAGAGAGGTACGTACTAGAATAATTTCTGCACAATTTTGAGATTTATGTATTACCTGCAGACACTAGGTAAAAAAGCATGTAAATATTTATATAAATCTAATTTTTCAAGTTACATAAGAAACAAATATTTTATTGAATTATTTGCATAGAATTATTTTGAAATTTCTTAACCTGCCAAATGAGTAAATTTAAAAAAATGTGTACAATTTATATTTTAAAATGGCATATAGATATTAGCACAGTGCAAAAAAGAATTGCGAAAATAGTTACCTACCAAGCTCTCTTGTTGTTGAAGGAATTTAGCAGTTTAGCTTTAGCTTTTATTTTACAACCGGAACAAATTATGTTAACATGTAACTAAAGATTGGGGAAAATTGTGTTGATACTTTAATGTTTTAATGTCATAACATTACACAGTACGAAATTGTTTTGTAGAGAAATTTTCAGACTTAAAATGTCATTTTTCTCTTTCCTTTGTGTTGTCTTTAACACAATGGTACTAGAAAAAGCATCATTTAACTACGTGTACATGTTGTTATATTTCAATTACCGTAATGTTATAAAATAAATCGTATAAATGCATATCTCTGTGCAAAATAGTTTGGCAAAGAGTCTAGCATTGATATGCAGTGTGTAATGTAACGTATATAAGGCAAAGTGCAAAATGTAGTCAATTTTTGAAATGAACTAGCAGTAAATGGTTGTAGCTGCGATAGTACATGAGGAAAGAATAGATAAATGGAGTTAACTACTAGTAGAATAGAATTGTATAGGATATATGTAGCTCAATACACACACGAAGATACGAATTAAGAGTTTCATGCAGCATGATGGCATGGCGTATCGAATGAAAAGATTACAGCAGGATTTTATTACTAGATTACTAGAGTAGCGTTGAAAGTTGTTGAATTTGTTGAGTCCAGTGGTTTGTTTCACGAAATAAGGAAGGCACGCATGATAAGTTACTTAAGTATAGGTTTCTGTCTTTCCATCTCTCTGCAAAAGAGTATTGTACGTTTCTGATTGTAGAGAGCCATGAATACTGTGACTGTGTAAATTGTGAACAAATGAAATTCGACATAAACACTCTGCTGGCTGGAATAGCCCATGCAGTGCTCAGCATGTATAAATCTGTGATGTATTGCTTTTTTATCATTCAAACTCTTGCGTTGGTTACATCTGTAGTTCATCTGTATAGTTATATATACATTAATCAGAAAATAATTGAAATCAGTCGTACCATTCATCAAATTATCAAGAGGGCTGGTAGAAAATTAACTCGATGTTTTTCCGTTTCTATTCAAATAAACACTAATGCTCCTAAATAACAAGAATTCATGTCTGAGGAGTTTCTTCTTTGCCATGAATTTCATTTATTACAATAATCCTATCAATCTTTCATGGTGGTTAAATGGGTTTGATGGCTTTTGAGTGCACGTTATGGATTTCATTGTTTTACCTGCACAGCAATTACATTACAGATTGTTTACATTAGTTTATACCATAGGTATGCCTACGTTTGCAATGTACATAGTTAATTTAGGAGTACCTACTGCAATTTACGTGCTTAGCGCACTTAAGTTAATTTTTCCTAACAAATCCTAAAAAAATTATACACAAAAAATGGATTTTGTGCCAACAACAAGGTAGAGGAATTGCAAACACCATGTATGGTTCATTTAAAAAACGTACACTTGTATGTATTAAAATTTTACTTCACAATTACGTGAATAAACATACAATACATAAAAGCTTTTTTAACAGTTGAATTGTGGGAAATCATACTGAGTGACTGAGAATCGCCTGGTATACCTGGCCTGTGGTCAAATGTGTAGGTACATCGGTACATGTCATTGCATAGGAATAAAAGATTATTTTTTAATCGAAGAATTTATTGTAATTTTTTACATTCATTCTTATTTTACATTAGCATTCCATTTCAGTTGAATCTATGACATTCCTACCTACCTATTGCTAGTACTCCAGCCAGAATGTATGAGAGGCAGAACTGAATTTTAGATAAATGATGACAGCTAAATGCAGAGAGAGAGGGTGTATGTGTTAATGTACGCTCCGACTTGAGAAGAGTCACATACTTGCTGTCGTATCTCTTCTCTCTTCCTTTTTTCTGTTTTTAAGGGTTAAGGTGTAGAATTCAAAGGGTTTTGCTTACTGCTACATCAGTTTAACTATACCTATAATTCAATGTAACACAAGGTTTTACTTCAATGATTTATTCGACAGTGTGAGATACGTCCCTCCATTAGTACACGCATTACATTCATTGAATATCTGTTAGATTTTATCAGCTTTTGTGTAATTGTACGAGTTTTACTAAAGTGCAGGCAGAGCTGAATTTGAATTCTTGATGAGAGGAGGACGTATATAATTTTAACTTGAATCTGTTTATGCACTTGAGTGTGTGTGTTGTGTTGTTACAAACACTAAAGGAAAGGCTGCTGTTTCTACTTTGAATTATAAGTACCTACTAAAATGTAATACACACACAATCCACAAAACACATATACACACACGTACCACACACACTCCATTCTTCATATATACCAAACATTCGTAGTAGTACGAATTTTATAGTCTGTCTCCAGCTATTAGTACTCATTTCCCTGCAGTTGACAGTGGCAATCGTTCATAAAGACAGGAAGGGTCGGCCTCCTTGTCAAAAGCGAAAAAAAAGTCATTTCAGTGTACATGGAAAGGCGTAAGGTTACAAAACATGAGCAGGCCTAATGAATGTGATGAGGATTCAAATTAGGCAGTGAATACTTTTATGTGAGAGAGCATAAGACGGACTAGAGAGACAGCTATAGATATTATCAAGTTTAAGGTGTGGGAGTGAATAGATATATGATTTGTGTCTGTTTGAAAATGTTTGTCATGTGAAGTATGAAAATATAATGGAGTAATCATTATTTTAGTCGTCATGATTATTAAGAGGCTTTTACACGTAAAAAGCCGCACCACCACCACACCAAACAAACTGCCAGTGCCACACGGCTCTCCTATCCGCCTGCCTTATGCAATAACAATAATGTAATACTGGCAGAATATTAGTACACGCATAGGCACAAGCACAGGTAGATTTTTTATGAACTGCAGCAATAGTGTAGGTTGTTGTGGGTAATAGTATAGCAAAGACCGGCAAAGCAAATGGCTACACACATCAGCTCACTTGAGTCTTTAATGAGTTTCTCCTCCTGAGTTAAGTCGAGTTAGTTGACGCAATAGACTGACTCCAAGTACCATAAGATTGTAATTCCAAAGGAAAGGTAATGATTATGCCTTATGCCATGCCAATTGTTGCACTTGGCTCAAGGCTAAGAGCATATTTTCCACTGAAACTTGCTCGAGGAGATCTCGTCGTCAGTCAGTTAGTCATTACAGCAAGCAAAATAAAGAAGAAAAGCCCAGCTGAAACGAAGGAACTCTCATCGGGCGAATCAGACAAAACTTTTAACCAATTCACGTCAATGCTTTACTATTGCAGTGTTTCATCCAAAGAAAAAGATTAGCGTGCTAATGTCTTGAAATTCTGTGTAGGATTCTCATTTGGCTCGCTCACATTAGCTTCTTTCTTAATTTTCTATTTGTCTTGTGCTCTGTCCTAATGCTTATTTATTTACAATGTACAAGAGTGACAGGTCCAAAAAAACTAAAGCACACACACTCACACAAATATACAGTGAATAATTGCATAAATACATTTTAACTACGTCTACCACACGATAATATATTATGCCCATATTTTTCGCGTAATAAAGCCACAACATACAGATACAAAATCAGATAGGGATACTTCAAACGAGGTAACTTGTATACTATTTCTGTTTTATTATATGGGAGTACTTAAATAGAATCCTGGTCAAAGAGGCAGAGAGACAAACTAGTCTCCTCTTTGGTTATAGTTATAAATTTGTTCTTGTTACCTTTGAATTCAGTGAAATGCCTGTAATAGTACACTACTAATAGATATAGAGTTACCAGAATGAATTTTATATAGATAGTACATGAGCAATATACATTCATCTCATTACTACACACTACTTATGTTGTAGAAGAGTACTTTTATTGCATTTATTATGTAGTTATCGTTGTGTCCTTTGTACTGGTAATAAATAGTGTTGTATAGCATGTCTACAGTGCAATCGTGACTGTACAGATTCTCAGTATGGATCTGTTGTTGAAATTTCGTATGTGAATAATGAGGTGCGAGTACTTGACTGTTATGCATCATTGTGATGATGTGGCGAACGGGCTAAAATAGAATAATTCACAAGGTAACTTGTATTACAAATACATTCAATTCATTACGACGTGTACAAATAGCCAGGCCAGGCCTACTGTAGTGCAGTGGCATTATTTATTACCATACAGTTGACTCGAGTTTGAATGGGAATGTTCAGTTTGAATGTAGGGATTCCATTTAATTGAACTATACAGAAGCATTGGTCTGTACTCCATACAGACTTGCAAAACTTGCATAGAATTTTCAGTACAGTGTGTCTGTTTCTATATTTCTCTCTAAAGGCAATTTAACTATGTGGTAATCGTATCACAAGAGAATACAACAATGTATAATGGTACTTCTTTCGCGATTGCTTTGCAATGCCTTGATGCTTATCTAGTAGTAGTAGTAGTAGAGAAAATAAAAATAGTAAAAAGAATAGAGTTACAAATGTTTACAGTGTACTACATACATATAGTAGCATAATGCAGGTGTATACCTAGTTCCATTCTGCAAAAATTGGTGACAAAAGAGGATTCTGTTCTTTTCGAACAGCAGAACAATCAGTCACAGCACTAAAGCCACTTGAAAAAGGTACTTAGGTTATATAGCTCTAGAGCCTGTAGTACTATTACTATTATTGTGGTCACTTGAGCGAAACGCTTTGATGGACTTGAGAATGTTATTTTTATTGTGGAAAAGAGACAGTACCTGTGGAGTGTTCTTCTGTGTGTAGGTAGATCGTTCAAAATAATCGTCATCAGTGCATGAGCTAAAAGTTGAGAGCAATTTTTATGCTCACATTGAATCTACTGAATAAAAAGCATACAAGAGCAGAGTCACAGTCACATCTAAAGGCAAACTACTTTACAATTCAAACATGAAATAACCCAAACATGTATCTGTACCATGGTATAAGTGTAGTGAGACAATATAGAATGTTGCACACATTTTTAGTGTTCAACCCTATCATTTACGTGACATTACACATTACCGTGTGTGTATACTGTATGCACACAGAGAGCAAAGCCAATTGCACGTATAAGTATACCACATACCAGCACTTACTTTTATTCCAACTGTCTATGCAATTCTATTGAGTATTACGAGATGAGAATAAAGACAGAAAGGAAAGATTTTTGATTGTTATTATTTTATTAGCATGTAAGGAGAGTATAAGGGAATTGTGAATTTCTTTTTCTAGGGATTTTGTTTTGTTGTATAAAATGTAAACTAATGGAGGTAATGTAAGTAGTTGGTGGCTTATTGTAGTCTCGTGTGTTGTTCTACGACGGTAGGAGAGAGATGAGATTAGAGAGAGATTCGGTTGCACTTTCTTGTTTGTTGTAAAGTAGTGCGCTGTGTGGCAAAGTTTTGTAATTTAGCATGGGATTTACCATTGTGTATGCATATGCTGAAGAAAGTCGTATTAATATTCATGCTATTGTCATTTTGTCACGCTGTAGTAATTGTGATGGGCTTTGGTTGATTATTATCTGAGATGCGATGCCTCTGCTGAAGAATATTGTCAGTGTCATATCACCATCTCCGACTATCGCATGAGTTTCTTTGTTGATAAATGCATGTACGAGTATTTATGAGGCAGACATAATGTGACACTACCGGCTTGCTTGGTATGTGTGTGTGTGACAAAAAACAGCGTGAATCCTTGTAGTATTATTATTATAAGTCGGGAAGGGAGAAGACACAGAATGGAAACATGAATGAATGACACGTAGTAAGAAAATCTCAACATGGCGACTGTGACTGTGACTGATTGAAATTTTCGTACTTTATCTGTGACAGAGTTAGCTTAAGGTACATCCAAGTACGGATCATTATCCTTGATCGGTGAATACTTCTGAATGTTGTGCTGCATACGTATATAGAAAGAAAATATGCATGTATGTTATGTATGTACCATTCGGATGATTATATTAATGGAAATCTACATATTGTATGTGTACAATGTACAAATATGTTCGTATTTTATTATTGAGTTATATTTATTATTATTTACATTGAATACGAACGCCTTTTGTGTGTATGTGCAACTGAGGTTTCTTTATGTTACAAGATGATTATCTCTTCTGATCTGAGAAATGAACTTTTACTCACGTTGCCGCTGTCGGATACGGTCGATACATTACAATACTTGCTGGGATGTTGACTTTGAGCTTGTTAAGAGGCAGACTGACCATCTGCTCTTGTGTGTTTGGTAAATCGGTGTATTTATAGATGCTTATTAGGTGTGTGTGGAGTAGTCGTAGGGGAGGAGATAGATAATGTAAATTGATAGTGGGTAAGACTAGTGCACAGTCGTAAAAACCTACAGAGTTAAGGATCAGTTTACAATACATTAAATATGATTAGTTTTATTTGAACTGCTCAAGTGAGTTTGTCCATTCTTGTCAAATTGGATTAAAGCGTTATGAACATGTGGGAAGAGATAGAGGCGGTTGAAGAAGGCTAGCTTACCTTATAACTACTATACTATTACAATAATTTCCTCTTACCTTTGTGATATAACTTAGCTTTGCTTTACCTTTTGTGTCTGCCTTAGAACAAACAATTGTCAATAGTCAAGGCAAACGTGTACATATCTAAGTAGGAGAAACTTACAGAGATGAGATGAGAGTCAAATCTACTCTGTCATGCTAAAAGATACACAATAATTTGTGTGAAAATATATTGCCCTGAGTTAGAATCGTGGGATGCATGCTGTCTGAATATTATGGAAATATTTAATGCTACGTTCCCCGATCCGTGTAACAACTGGGAAATCATGTGTAATGAATAACGAACCAAGTGAACCTTCATGTACAGTACACAAAACTATTTAGGTAGGAATAGCATTAAAGGTGAAGTGGGTGCACGTTACATTTTCATTCTATCTTCTCTCGACTCTGGTGAGCTTCAGAAAGAGTTAAAAGTAAACCTAGATAGTATGTCTTGTGTACCTAGTCATATAGAGCATTAAAATATTACGCAACAGCCCAACATTCTAAACGTATTAGAATAATCCTAATGTATATTTGTAGACCGTTGTTGTTGTGGTTCGGTTCTTCGTAGAAAGAATATGACTAGCATTGTCTGAGTTATAAAATATTATCTGTCTTGTACATATTTTTTATAGTACACCTTGCTATCTACTATAAACACTGGTAAAAATGTTACCAGTGTACATGTATGCATATTGTGTGTGTATACTGGAGCAAAGTATACCAAAGACTCAAACTATCTATGTACATACATAGACTGAACTTATTTGTAAATACAGCGGCGGGGCAACAACCTTGTTGTGTGTTATTATTATTGCAATGCAATTTTATTTTCTACATCATAATGTTTTTTAGAATGGTTTATGTCAGTTAGGAAAATGTGCAAGTGAACATATAACATTCTACAGACGAATCTAATGGGAGCAAAGCGTAAGGGTTTGTTGTTCTAACCCGAAAAGAAGCTACTACCGTGTACCGTCTGTTACTTCTGCTATCTTTTACATTACCATTAGTAATACTGCATCCTAACTAAAAGCTTTGTACATATAGGGAAAAGCATTATTGACTGTTGCGATAAATTCAGTGTTTGAAGACGAACTTACATACAGGCAAGAGATAAGGTATGTTTGTCTACTCGATGTAATTTAATGCACATAGATATCTGTTTCAGTTAGATTCTACCACTATCACGTTTATTTCACGGAGCTGATTAACATCATAAGGAGGACAGGGCAAACCCACAACAAAACATCTTAATGGGCTTTCCATAGTAAATCCAAATAGGTGGGTTGGATTACTAGTAATACGTGAAATCGCGATTTTGTTTCCGCTTTAATCAAAAAACTTACTGTTTTTTCTTTCTTTAGCTCTGTGTACGATGAACGTGTTGTTGTAGCTAGCCGTAAATGTTGTACTCGTCAGTGCAATTATTACCTGAGTAGATTTGCTGCAAATTGAATCGAAATTCTTCAATGGTCCCGTTAAAAGAATGTTAGATGAGGTTTGCCATATATTCCCTATCCATTTATGGATAATACTTTAATTAATATTAAAATCGCTTTTTCAATGATTACAGTAATACTAGGTCATTAGACTAGAACTCCTTTTTTATGAGAGAAACGATAAAAATTATGTTTAACTCATTGAAATTCATTACTTTGCAGTAAACCTTGCATATTAGAATTGTTATTGCTTTCCAGGGCAATAATTTAGGAGTTAAACGTAGATTGAGATATGAGGGTGCATTTAAAATTCAGGATGGGTGCATGTGAACGCGTGAGGATGTGTGTCAGGTGTGGCGAGATACTACCTGGGGTCTCTCAATATTATAATCAGTCAAACTGGTATGGTCATTTCATTTCATTGGATACCGAAGGTAAACATTTAACACTGAACCACGGTTATAATGCCACTTCTCTAGTGTCGAGTATTATATACTACCATTCTCCTTGTCGTTATTCATTTCAACAATACTATATACCTATACCAGGCAAAATAAGTAAAACAAAACCAATCCAAGCCAGGTGGTATCGGTTTGGGAAAAAATCGACTCACTTCACAACGTGTAAGTGTGTGCTGACTAATGTCTGCTAATGTGAACGCTTGTCTTGTAACTATAGGGCGAACTAGTAACAGGATTGACCTACCACACTTGATGGTTTGGTGGTATCGTTATAAGTAGTGCTTCTAAAATAAAAAAGCAAGTACAAAATCAAGCTACATGTGGTATGGTCTTTCTATATGTAAATACAACACAGTCAAGCTTAAAGCCAGAATAACCAACTTATATCGACTCCTTCTTCGTATCTGGTATTCAGCTTCAGCTGAATAAATGATATTTGCTTTTGATAATTGCTTGAATGCAATGAGCAACGAAGTCAGTGAGACAGGTAAAAGTAGGAAGGTGATTTGTGAGAGAATATAATAATGAAGCCAGTAGTGTGAGTATAAACAAACCCTGTGCTTCATTTTGTACATTCACAAAAGTTTTTCGCCCGAGTCAATAATAATTGAATGCTCTTCATCATCATCATCGTTTTATTTCGTGCACGTCGCGTCCACGTACTTGGATTTCTGTTAGTTATTGTATGAATATTAAATACCAGTGTGATGTGAGAGCGTACGTCAATTATAAACACATGCTTTTGTGTGTATTGTGTTGTATTGTATGTAAAATTGTGACCCGTTGTGTTGTTGTTGTGTGTATTTGTATATAACTACTTACTTAGTTTGTTCTTTTGTGCATTATGACTTTGTACGTGGATTGTGGATAGCGTGCGTTCCTATCTAAAACATCCGTTCCTTAAACCTCGCAGTTTTGGGTTATTGACGTTGACATGAAAATAATACTGTGTCTTTCTCCTGTAAGTCACTCATTTTGAAGAGAAGGAACTGAAACTTTGTACTGTCTCTACTGAACCGGATCACGCTGATTGACCATTTACCTACAATATCTTTGTGTTAGGTTTGGCTTTAGTAGATTTTATTATTATAGTAATCATATACAATAGATTCATAATGTACCTTCACATCTTGTAAGTAGCTGTAGTGGTAATAAAGGGAGAATGGAAGTCAATATGCAACAATGTGTGCAATGCAATTGGAAGTACAGCCCAAGGCTTGAAAGCAATTGATAATAATTTATCTAGGAATAAGACGGACAAAGATTCTTATGTGGCTTATGTACAGTAATTTGAAAAATATAGTAAGAGTACCACTACTACTATATGACTTATAATATTATTTCTATTACTATTCCCTTGATTTCGTTTGGAAATGAGCGCAAGTCCTTGTATAGGAAATTAAGTGAAGTAGATTTTAAAGTGACATAGCTCTCTGAATTGTGGAACATTGAAATGGTTCAGCTTAGTTAATTTACGTAGCTCTTAAACTTTGAGAAATGAGATAGCTGCTAATGTGATGAACTTACCTACTTATTTGGTTTGCATGGGTTCTTCTGTGTATGTGTACCTCTAAGAACATTGTATTAGTTAAGGCAGGTAGTAATTAGTTTGTTATTTATTAAGAATAGTCCACTTCACTTATTACCACTACTGCTATACGCGTCGATAATATACTTCACCTGGTTTGCTTATTATTTACCCTGTGCTGTCTTTCCATTTCTGATTACGAGCATCGCTAATGGATGGAAATTTATGTTTAGACCGTTATAATATTATAGCGCAAGTTACATTATACACTTCTCCTATAGAGGTAATGCAGTTCTTGTTTACGCTTATTTATTGTCTTGTGGATTTCCTACAGTTATTATAATGTGCTGGTGTTTAAGTAGTGAAGCTCATGCCGTATGCAACGTTATTAAATTCTTGCAGCTGCAAAATATTGTTATTATGTGTAGGTACATACAGTAGTACAGTAACTTAAACACTACATTATTTCGCTTAATAGACCGTAGTGGCACAAGTAGTTTTAATATACAATGGAAGCGGTAGTAAGGAGAGTAAAGGAAGTCTCTATGAATGAGCAGTTTGAAAATTATTGTATGTAAAAGTCTAATATGTAAGCAAATAATAAATAAGCAGAACAGATTTTGAATGATGTGTTGTAGTCGCTTGTTGTAAGTACATTATAGGATTGCGTTATACCAGCATAATGCAAGTGTGAGTTCATTCTTAAAAAATATGGTTTTATTATTTGTCTTGTCAGTCTCGCTCCGATAAAACTTTCTCCCATCATCTTGAACAAACTTATCGCTAAAAAGGAACAATAAATTGGGCGAAGAATGAGAGAAGTCAATTGCGAAGCAAAGTGGTTTTGCATAAGCAAATGATTCGAGTATGAACACACTTCACTGTTAAATAAAAATGAACAGAGGACTATTAACTATCTGTACAGAAAAGTTGGAATAATAAAAGCTAGAAAATGAAAAAGATGGTATGTTAGTAAAAGAGAATAAGAAGGAAAGGCGACAAGAATCTCATAACGCGTACATGATAATGCATGTAATTTTCACAGATGTATGAAAGACTGGTGCAGAAATCAAATTACTTTGAATGACAAAGCAAACGTGATTGATTCTTTTTGAAATAATAAGAAACAATAGTAGACATTAGATGAAATTGAGTTAGAATAATAGTCCTTCTTGTTAGACTTCATTTTCGATTGTCTTCTTGGAGTAACAAGGCCCCTTTAGAAATTAATTGGAGATCAGAGTGGTGATGTGATGGTGGGATGACGAGAAGAAGACGTGATGAGTTGACTCTCAAATAGAGATGCAAAGAGAAAAAGACTTTTTGGTCATCATTCAGGTCGTTATTGTCTCCTTAGCTTTTATTATTATTGCAGTCAGTGTACTTTTCCACATTAAACTATACCTACTGCCTCCTGCTACTACTGCTATTACCAGTATTACGTGCCCTGTGGATTTTTTTAAACTAAATACTACCCATGCCCATTTATTTTACTGTCATGAGTCGTCTTGAGGTCTTGACTATTTCGAACGATGTATAAATTCTCAACTTGTAGCACAAAGTATAGCTTTGCAGAAATGTGCGTGTATTTTTTATACGTTATACTATAAAGTATCCTAGAAAGACATATGGGATGATCAAGTCCAGTTGAATTACTTTAAGCGATTTAGTCGTTAGTTAAAGTTGACTGCAATGCAATGCAATATAGTTTTATCGCTATCAGCTTGTTGATAGCAAAAATGTTGCGAATCGTGAACCGTTGTATTTCATTCACCTAGAGGATACACTATTGGGACATTACGTGTTCACGTTCACGTTTTCTTTCCTCACTTACGATATATATATATGTATATCGACAAAAGACGAACAACGACTAATTTTTAAACAGAAAATTATACTGCAGCAACACTTTGTGCTCAGCTGTGTATGCCGTCTGTCTTGTTTTGTCGGTTAACACGTAATTTTCGTATATATCGCTTATAGACATTTTCCTTCCTATACAGTACACTTCTGCAAAAACCCTATGGTTAAAAGTTACAAGAAATGCTGACGATGACCATACTACTGTACTGTACTTATTATATAGGTATCTCACAATCAGTGATTATCCGATGTGTTATATAAAAGCAAATAATAATACGCTATACAGGCTCACCGCACCCATTACGTATGTATTGCATGAACGACGTAAGTGATACGATGTTGAAAACTACACCAGTATCTTCATAAAATTCAATTCACAATGTAAATACGACTTGAAAGTGTGTAGGCAAACATTACACTAAGGAATATATAACTATAAAATTACAGTGCACATTATGTTTGCAGTAAAATATATATGTAAGCTCGGTAGCGTTTGTGTTAACAGGTCGCTTTTGCATTGTAGCAGAGTGCATTACATTATTGGCAGAAATTGTATCACTGTTGCATGTATTCAGTTAGCAAGTATATTTATTAGTGGACGTGGCCTTCTTTGTAATTTGATTCTAACGGGACGTTGTTCTTCCATCTAATGAACCATGTCTGAGCAAATTAATGGCGGAAATAGTGAGCTCATGCTGATTGATAGAATAGAGTTGCTCGCAGTGGTTTTATATGTATTCTCTGTATTGTATTCGATTCTATACAGTGTTATCGAGTGTTTCTACCTTATACTGTGGTCGTTATTATGTATAGGTGTACAATATTTCTTTTCTAGTATTAGTAGGCTACTACTACTAGTTCTAGTTATTATAGCTTCTAAGAGAAGACGACTTGCCTGTTTGGCTGACAGTGTAACAAATAAATTGTTGAATGAATTCTGCAAGCCTTGCATTGTTATTCTGTTTTATAGTGTGGTAGTAGCAATAGTAGTACTAGTAAAAGAATATTGGCTAGGAGCATTTTAAAAAGTACTTGTAAAGGACATGTTTACAAGAGTAACAACTAGTTGGTTGGTAATAGGTATATATTGTTTTGTATTGCAAGAGTTTTATTGGGACAGTAATATTATTATTCTTTAATGTCAGTCAAGGAAACCTTGTTGGTGTATTAAAGAGCCCAAAGAGATACACGGCAGACTGTTGGTCGCCACATCAAACAAATTCTCAAGTCCGTAATTTGTAATCGTCGAACGAATGTGCAGTGCTTTGAATCTGATTGCAAATGAGTTTTAGAGCAGCGGAAATTTGACCTAAACCGAATTGTTGTATGGGTTGACTTTTATGCATTTGAGTTTCTATGTATTTACTACGAGCGAACACAGGAATGGCGGACTTTAGTAATTTTATTTTGTGTCGTGTTGCAAGTTATTGCATCGTATTAACCTTAAACACAGACTCCTTTGTGAGTTTAATGGTGGGAGGAGTAGTTGCAAAGTACAAGATTCATTACATGATTATCTCTAAGTGTTTGTCAAATTTTATTGGAAAGGGTTATTGTGTCGTGTATTGTGTTTGTTGATAATAATTGTAATGCAGTTGGCTACTTGGCTTGATTATATACACTGCACGAGAAAAACAATACAACTTGGTTTTCTCAGTTGGCCTGAAACCATTTCTATGTAAGTACAAACTGTTTATAAGGAAAATCTACACAATGTACAACGTACTACTTGTCTTTGTAGTTAACGAGACGCATTATAGTTAGTAGAACTATTTGTTGCATAAGTGCAATAAGGGCCAGGGCTATATGATAGTTAAAGCAAATGAACGTAAATGAGACCAGGTAAAAAGGTATATCAGATATATATTACAGGTATGTCTACCATAATACGTAAGACTTACATATACTTATATAGAAAGAATGTAATTTTGATAGGCATGTCCATGGTATCCATTGTAGTGTTTATTTTACGATAAGTCTTCTTCTTCTATTGATTTCAAAGAGTTTATTGTTAATTAAAGACTGAATCGGAGTTCCACAGTGCGGAAAACATCAATGAGCTCTGCTAAGTCATGATGATGATGATGGGAATGCAAAGAAATAATAAAAACTGAATGGAGCTGTCGCTTCTTCAGTGTAAAATTGTACGAGAGGAAAGATGAGAGATGAGAGAGAGAACATGTATTGATGAGATTAGTTTTGGCAGCTGTGTGTAGCAGAACAGTCTGATGGGGTTGTCGTAGAAAACAGCTAATATGTTTTATTACTGATAATATCTGGTAATACCTGTGCATTATATTGCTATAAAGCTTAATATTAAATTACAAAAGTATTCTATTTCGTATACACGCCTTGCATAGCATTATACTTACTTATCAACGAACACTGCTCCGTGCATGATGCACTACAACTTGAACGTGTATCGATGCAATGAGATAAGACTTAAGAGGATAGTTAAGTTTGGCTGTGCATTTGAGACGAGTGAGTGGATGTGCGGTGGTGGTGTGTAAGGAAGGGGTGTTTTGAATGAAAACCCATAGCCTATAGTATAAGAAAGATAAAATGATTAGTTGCCGTGATTAATTCAAAGGATGATTTAAGTACAGAGCTCTGTTTGATTTATGATTATGACTTGTATTTTACGCAGATTTTTTTTCTCTTGTTTTTCAGGCTCTGCAAACTGAAATCGAAGCGAATGCTTCAGTAGTTCATGCTGCTTTGAGACAATGCCAAAGCCAAGGACGAGCCTCGGATATTAAAGGAAATAGAAGAATCGAAAGCCTTAACAAACGCTGGCTTCAGTTACGACTTCGGATTGTTGAATGGGATCAGTATCTGAAGGGGGTTCAAGAAAGACAAAAATATCAACATAAGGTAAGCAAAGCACCACGCTGATGTGTTCTTCATCACTTTTTACCTGTAGATTGACAAAACAAAACCGTATCGTATTACTGTACACGTATATCATGTAACATCAACATCTATCAAGATCTAAGAAGGATCTCTACTCTCTGCTATAGGAAAAAGGAATTTCGCAGTACTTTTCATAATATCCTTCTGTGGAAGAAGTACCTAAAATTTTAATGCTGCACTCTGTAGGGGTCTTAAAGGCTTAATTGACTCTGAAAATCTTTAAACTTGAGACTAGGCAGGCATATGTTTCCTACTGTTGCTGCGTGAACTATGATTATGATCTAATTGAAAGATAAAACATGAAGAAGTAGGAGTATAGGATTATAACTTTCATTCACTGTACCAAACATTAAACAAAAGAAGTTAAGATTTGGGTGTTTTTACGAGATGGATACATAATACACTATGCACTTACGTAGTTAATGGTAAAGTAAAAAAGAATGGGCCAATTATCATCGTACTCTGAATAATAAACAGTAGTTAACACTTGGTTACTCTCATTTTCTCTCTATGAGTGGTCCATTTTGGATTTACATGGCACTGTATTAAGGTAGTACTATAGTACTAATATGCAAAACGTGAGTATCTTTTATTATTGATCATCTGAAGGCATAAAGTACAAAATAACACGTGCAGTGTTTGATGGGCTGTGGGGTTTTTGTGGCATGGCCTGCATGACACTATAAGTCCCTTGCCTAATAATAGATTGAGTAAACAAGGCCGGGCTATTATTGTTTGTGATTGTTCTTTTCGGCTGCGGACTTAGCATCTGTTATTTAGTTTGGATCAGTTAACAAGTCTGTAGCTGTGAATTAAGTTTTGTATTGTTTGATATTGACATTGAGTTTTGTAAAAGTATACAAATTTGCCTAAGTGAGATTTAGCATGGAAGGTAACCAATATCAAGCAAATAAAACTTGGCTTGGAGATTTATGTGCATAGACGAAATGATTGTTGCTTTTTATTCTGTTGAATTTATAGTCCTTCATTGCAAACGCAGTTTTTGTGCAGTTAGCTGACTTCTAATTTCCATCAGAGCCACTCGGTTATTACTGATTCGAATTATTCGAACTAATTTTCCTGTTTCAATGTCAGTCGTTCGTTCCTCTGTGTGTGTGTGTGTGTGAAGTATTTCGTGTTTTCCATATTATTATTATCTACCTAATATAGAGTCTTCTCTGTAGTATGTGTAGTGCTACATTTATTGAAGTGTCTGTATACGTTCAGGTATAGTTAATATGTTATTGAGTTTCTCATACTGTAATAGTCAATTCGTGTTTGCATGAAATAACCAAAGGAGAGACATAAAGGGGTGTAAACTCAACTTCGAATGTAATTACCTAGTACAAGAACACTTATTTCCCTGTCTCTCTCTCGCTCTCTTACTTCACTCTTTGTTTTACGTTAGTTAAATCGAATGCAATAAATAATGAATCCTTTTTCTTTTATGGGCATCGATTTCCTCGTTACGACTATTTGGATGCAAAGGATTTGTTGCTTATACGGTCGTAACGTCAAATAGTTATTTCAAGTAAAATAGTTTGTGTATTATTATGATTGCGTCATGTTCTTCACGATTTGTATGCATCGCATATCACATCTCTTTTCGACTGTGTTAAATACGGTAATATACTCGGGGGGTTAATGATATACTAATTTTACATTTTTCTTTCAACATAACTATTTGCACGGTAAAAATCCCCACAAATGTTTGTTTGATCAAATCAAATCGTCGATTTCATTGCGTAAATGCTTGAAAGAGTGAAATGCGGAATTTTTACAAATATTCTTATGTATTCACATAGGTACGCTTAAAACATCATTACTAGTAAGTATATACAATAACAAAGTATTTACTTTGCTATTGCTACGCGTAGTATGCGTACTGATATTTATCTTATTTGTAATCATTGCACGTATTGATGTTACCAGAAAAAATGTAAAATACTTATAAAAAGTAGTATGGATGCGTGTACTTATTATAGAAATCATTATAAAATATTATAATGTTATAGGAGTGTCATATGTAGAAAGCTTGTAGATGGTCATATACAGCTAAGTAAAAGTATAAAAAGCATTTATTTACTTGCACATCATATCACAGTTCAAAGATCACGTTTTTATTGTGGTTATTATCAAGGATAAGCTATTTATACCGAGTTTTATAGCGAATGTCCGCTATCAGCACGTAACGCAATTAAAGTTTAGGAAAAGTGAGGAAAAGACACTGTTGACACATACTTGTTAATTGGAAATCCCCATTTAACCTTTACTTATTACTACTGCCTAGAGGCTATAAAGCTTATGCATGACATGTTATTAGAAATTTAGTGAGCCAGAAAACTGTGACAAAACTTTTCTACAGGACGAGAAAGGGGTTTATGGAACATGAGTGTAGAAATTCAATTTGTTTAAACGATTACGACCTATACATTACGTTATTGCATTAGAAACACAGTTGTTAGTGTCACACTGCAGAGAATGCAATGGGACCACGTCGATTTATGAAGATAGAAAATTGATTTTCGCAAAAGATACCCATTGTGTGATAGTGATTGTGAGAGTCCACGACAGGAGTTAAGGATTAAGTTTGGTTTAAGTTGATTTGGTCTGATAGTTGTCATGTATTCGGTTATAGTTGAATGAATAGGTTGATGTGAGTGAGACGAATTGGGATATACAAGTGTTAGATAGCTTCTATGTACCAAGAGAGAGAGAGAGAGATATGAAATCGAGTACATAAATATAAAGGCTAGTAAGGTAAAGGCAAGAGAAGAATGAAAATTGACAGGATTAGCAAATTTGCTCAGTGTATCTTGGAGCTGATCGTGTTTAAGTCGTGACTAAGCCGGCCTCCAACTCCATACCATTTGCTATGCTTCTCTCAATGGGAAAAAAGTGTTCTTGGCTTAACTTGTGTTGTGATTGTGATGTGTTGGAATTTTTTATCGGAGAGTGTGATTTTCCTATCATTGTTCGCTCCTACAATAATATGTAGGTATGGAATTCACTATGCCACCATGATAATATTGGTAAAGTGTTTATTTCGAAACTTTTTTCGCCATTACTCTACCAAATACATACATGCGACAAAAATATGTTCGTTTAAGGTACCTACTACTGCCTCTGCTAGCTATGTCTATGTAACAGGGCGCAATGCAATGTATGTGCAACAAAAATATAACTAAGCTGGATACATATAGACCCCAGATCTTTATATTTACCTGCAATCTACTGTATATCTGTTACTATCTGTAAAGTGAAGTACATAAGATGGTAGCGAAATACTTAGTTAACTATTTCAGTGGATGATGAGGTGAGAGAGGTAGATTTGGTTCAGTTTGACTGTTGTTGGACTAAATTCACGGTGGATGATTTACTGGGTTATGGTAAGCAACAGCGAGAGATGTAAACGGATACCTAAATACACTTGGGTTATTGCTTAAGCTAAAACTAATGAAACATGTGATTGTCTTTTGTGAGCAACACTACAGCTACTACTACCATACCAGGAGAGTTTGTGCTAAAGAGTTGTGCAGGATAATATAATATAAATAAGTGATACAGAAATGTAAATGTATTTTTATATCTGTAAGTGTCTACAATTGTAGTTATTATACTACTAAAGAGGTCGATTTTTTACTCGTGTGCATTGAATGTATTACATTGAATGTTGAACGAGTCCAATTTCAATTAGCCAGATGGATTTGTTGCTCTGTTTTAGTTTTCTGAGTTCTAATTATGTACTCTGGTGTGTTGTACATTGTGTGTTTCAATGTGAAAATAGCATTTAAATCTGAACGTATTGGGAATGCACCTAATAAGGAGAATTGTTGCAGCAGGACAGAGACGGAGGAGATACCAGTCAAATGCTTTTTAATGCATATTAAAAGTAAGGCAAGAACTATGTGCGCACTATTCCTTTTGATTGCGGTTGAAGAATTATTATCTTTTACTTCTAGTCGTGAAATAATATTATTATAATGACTCTTGTCCTGTACGCAACTTCATGAGAAATTTCCGTTGTTTTTCTTCAACTTATTATTACATTGCGCATTGTAATCTGTGCATGTTCTAGTTTACGGCTATTCGTCGTGCGTTGCTGTATGCGGTTAGTTGAATTGGATTTATTCGAGTGTATCACTTTACACTTATAATATATTCAAGTTGTTATGTTTCTCTAGTAGTGCGAGTTATAAAAGAGGTAGGATTGTGTAGAAATGGAGTTGGCATGATTTTTCAATGTTCTTTCCTCGTTTTCGAATGACATTGGAGAATTTATTGACGATTGCACATTTCCCTTCAGAGACTCGGCACTAAACGCGTATCATGTCACAGCGTCGTTTACTCCTGCCAGATAATTGAATTTTTCGGTGTTACAACAACGACAACTCATTGTGCGTGGTTGTTTGTGTGTAGTGTGACTGTGCGTATCCAGAAAAGGGTTAGGCTTTGAATTACACGAAGACAAATGTTTTTACAGGGCAGGTCTTATATACGCAAATGTTCTGACAAAGGGGATGGATGGGATGGATGACCCAAAGCGCAAAGGTTTATGTGACGCGACTGACTGTTGGTTTGGCTTTTTAAGCTATAGGTAGGTAGGTTTCATCCCATTTGCATGCCATCCACGTGCAGGGAATGTTAAGAAAAGATTACTTAGTCTAAATGAGTAAGAGCAAATGAGCCCCTACGGGACCTCTGACTTTTAGCTAGAAAAAAACGATTTGAATGAACGTTGGCGGATGTCTATTGATGGAAATGGAGAAGAAGAATCAAAGAAGGCAAAAACACGAAACGAAGATGCGACGCGGTTACCAAGTCCCTGACTTGGTTAGTTTGCCTTGTCTGTAGTAAAGTAGACAGATCGAGTAGCTTTTGGCCTAAAGGTTCTTTTTCATTTTTATCTGATGAGGTTTACTCGATTTTTTCGCAAAGTCTTTTTACAAGTAGTAAAATGTATGTCTATAGTGACCATAAAGAATAATGCCGGTGCCGGAACTTGATTTCTGTATAATCTCTCCACAGAAAAACAGATGAAATGATAATAACGTGGTGCATCCATCTTTTGAGGTTTATTGAATTGTATTGTGTATGTATTTGTTATTATCTACTTGTAGTAGTAGTGTTATGTTTGTTATCAATACTCTCTCGAATAAGCTCAGTTTGCGAAAACCAATTCAAAGTATGTAATATGACAGCTTTGTCTGCCAGCAGTCATGTTAGAGATTCATGTTGGTGTTGAAAGGATTTCTTTTGGGATGTATGTTTGTTTACAACACTTAATGTTCAGTTAACAAACCCAGCCCGACGAACCCGACGGTAAAACTGGTTCGTTCCAAGCAGTAAAAGCAAAGTTATAGACACAGCATTCTCGCACTTTGTATACAAGACAGTTCATGCAGGGATCTCTGAGAGCCGACGAGAGTCGAGTCATTAACTCACATTGTATTCACAACAAAATGCGTGAAGAAAGATGCGATTGGTTTAGTTTCTTTCGAGGCTGTATTTCCTCATTTGAATGTTTGCGAAGAATGTTTACAACCAAGTAGTAAAATATGTATAGGGGATTTCGTACGTTCTACTTTATAGAAATAGTTTCAGTCTGTCTGACCGCATAAAGGAATAGTAGGTGGAGTTTTTAAGCTCTGCTTTATACGATCGTATAAGATTAAGTAAACAAACAACCAATATTACATGTGTATTGTGTGCTATAATTGATGAAAAAACACGCGTAATCGAATAAGCGTAGTAGCAGAGGTAGCTCACTGTACTTTGTGTGTGAGCAATGTAATCATTTAATTGACTCTGTTGAAGTTGAGTTATCACTTGTGGAATTAACTTCTACAACACGAACGACTTGACTGCTTAGATTGAGAAGTTGTTGAATTTCGATTAACTTGAAACAATTAGTATATTATCTGGGAAATATTTACAAATATCTTTGTTCGCAGAGTTACGAGTTACGTAGGCAGTACATAATTGAGTAGATTATTGCAATGACAATTTTGTAATTGTAATAAATTTCATTGCTTACACTGACAATGTTAATCTAACTGTATAATACCTAGGCACATAATATATGGCATAGGCAACAAGTACGTCATGTCAATCGACAGAGATACTTATTTATAATGAGTTCATTTGATATATTTTGTACTATCGTGAAAAATTGCTTGAATTGTCGTAGATTAAACTTTGCACAATCTCAGTTCTTATCAAGCAGTGAAAGTACAAATGGAATTAGTAGCTGATGAATGTGATGAAGAGCCACGGCAGAATTGCAATTGCAGAACAGGTATACTACTCCTATATAAAAATACTTGGCAGTATCGACATATCTATAAAGGCAATACACACGGTATAGCCTATACAAGGTAAATTCCACTTACCACTCAGATTTATACTCTTACCTGTCGTCTGTTGTAGTAGTTTGGAAGAATCTAGTATGTTTTTCCCCACTAAGCTAACTTGTAGTATAATGCAACGAAAGAAGACTAGGCTAAGTACAGTTAGAGGTATAGACTGTGATATGTAAACTGTAAGTTGGCTGTGTAAGTTTAATTGATAAGATAAGCTGCTAATTTCGCTGAAAGTGGATATTTACAGTTGCATCGAGACTGAGTGTATGATAGGAATTGACTTTGTGGTTGAGAGCTTCATAAAATGTTTATTTGTCTGTATATATAAAATATATATAGGTAGGTATGTGTACAACTAGTCAGTTGTATTGCCTGGGTTCCTACTACAGACAGACATGGAAAGAATAAACTGCAAAGTTGGTGGAGATATGTTCATATTATGGTTCATGGCTAAGCTGAGTTTATATAGTTGATTTGGCATCTGGATGGTGATATGTCGTCTATTTGTGATAATGTGAGTAAGCTGAGCTCGATAATATCTAAAGCTGTTAGTTGAGTTGTGTAGAATTAAGTTGATGTGAACACAAAAGTAATGCTGTGTGATTGTATCTTATAGACACCTTTTTTTGTCGCTCTCTTCTTCTTCCCTTCAATTCGTCGTTGGTTATTCACAGCATTATTGCTGGTATTATGATATACACAGACAGGCAGACGCAATCGGGAAGACAGCATAACTTAGACAGTGTATTTAATACCTATATACATGGTACACGTTAAGTTACATAGTTTTGTACATGTAATTTGAGAAAGTCGTTGTCGCTCGTAAAGCAAACGAAACTAAAGTGTCTTCTGCAAAAGGAACTTATTAAAGCAGCAGAGTCGTAACTGTCTTGTCTTGTTTTCTTCACAGAGAGAGACGATAGTGTGTTTATTAATTTCTGTTATCTGTGTGAATCTGTGCTTATCTTTATTAGTGTATTACTATATATACGGTTTTGTTTTCGTCTTTAAGTAATAAAGTACTACCACACTACGTGTTTACGTCTGCTTTTACTACATGGCAATGTCATTTCTTGCATTATTAGGCGTAGTGGTAGTAAAGTACACGATTGGTGAATGTAAGCTGATTTGACTATATTTGAGTTTAATTGCAATTAGTAGTACGAGTTTGTATGTGTGTTCAGTTATTCATGTGTGTTTTTTTCTTTTTCTAACGTGTAATTATAGGGAAAGAGAAGTGACATTTGTGCTTCGAGCTGGGAGAGTGACGAAGATAACAACGAGCCTCTGAAGAAATATCCAAGACTTGGAGACTCTCCATTGCAAGCTGAACAGGAGCAAAGGAAGAATCAAGTCGTTGTTTTTGTTGTTCGAGGGTCAGAGAGATTTGTGCCGGATATCTTAGATCAGTCCGTCAATAGTATTTCTCATTGTGAGCAATTTCTCGAGAAGGACAACGGAGCAAGTGTCACGGACACTACAAAGAACGGCGTTCATGAATATTGCTGGGTCATGGGACAAAGTCATGATACCGAAGGAGACTACAACCAGTCGGTATGATTTTTTCCCTTTTTTACTACGCATACCATATATACCTTTAGAAATACGTGGGAGTTTTTTGTGCAAATGTTTTGCAGTTCTGTTTTGTTCGCTTGCCTAATTTTGGGAATGGGTTATTTGGATTAGCATAATTTATGTGAGCAAAAATTTTCAACTGTGTTGGTGGTTTTGTTTTTCCTATGTTTAAACTGACATAGGTTGGGATTTGGGATTGATGTAAATTGGTTGTGATGCGTTTTGCCAAGGAGTGGAAAAAGTAGTCAGGGCTTATTCGTTTATCTTCATTTATGAGACTAGGACTACTTTGCATATGCAAATGCAGTTGTAATTACAAAGAAATTATATAGTGTACTACAACAGTGAAGTAAATTACGTGAGTTGTTCTTGATTCTTCAGTTTGTATTTTCTGCCGACTTGGCATGGCATAGACATGGTACTTGGTTTTGCAAGCATGTCAGGATTACAACAAGTGTTTTATATCATGTGCTTGATGATAATGCACAGGTATGTAGTGTATTTGGCAAAATTAGCAAGTAATTATCAGACAAGGTTATCATTATGTTTTGCTCGATTATAATATCATGGACACAAGTATATACTTTGCAAAAATCATTTTAATTTACAACTCAATTCGCAGTTGCACAGATATCCTCGTACAGATAGTATATACACGTACATGTTTTTAATTTTAATTCATGATGTCACGTTTATCAAAATGCAATTAAACTAGAAATAAAAATTCTCCTGACAGAAACATCCAGACGAATTTGCAAATTAAATTAAGTTAATGCAAGGACGACAAAAACGCAAGAAGGGTTGGTTGTTGCTTGTGATGTGAAAATGGAAAGACCTGTAAAAAACAAGGCATAAACTCTTTATGAAGTCATAAGTACTTTAGAAAGGAACCGATGCGTGAGTTTTTATGTGAATAATGTGCGTATCTCGTGTTTTGTGTAGCAGAGCAGAAGTGTCGCATTATTTGTCACATGCATTCACCTGACGTTTACTTGTCAGAGTCTTTGTTTGCATGAAACGAAACGGAAATTTAAAAGTATGACTACTGAGAAGACTGTCTTGTAGGTAAATAGTGCACATAGCTATAGTCTGCGTCTTAAAGCCAAGTTAAGCGAAGGTAGGATTACTAAATGTGATGGTAATATGCAGAAAGATATACACAAACCAGTATAGATATGTAAAATGTTATAACTCTTTGGGTTTTTTGCTGGAATAACTAGTACTAGATGTAGAAGACTTAGAGAGGAACTATAAAGCAAAGTACAAACACGCATAAATGGATTTACTACACGACTGAAGAATAGAGCGTTAAGGAAGGAACTTGTCACTTTCTCCTCTCATGTGTTTTGTTTCGCTTCTCACTACACTTCCCTTCTCTCTATGTGCATTACACACTACTCTTGTTCTTTTTTTAAAGATTACAAGACAATAGGCCATAATATAGAAGATATATGTTGTAGTATATGTATAATGAATTGATTTTTGGCAAGAGGACCAAGTAAGTAAACGAGTGTGGTAGTAGTAGTAAATACACAGAGAGTTCTTAGAAGAGTTGATATATTTTCTTGGTTTTTGTATTAAATGAATGGATGGTTAGATATGATATTGAGAGAGTTGATAGTAATAAATATACAAATAGTCATGCTAAATGTTTAATGCGCTTGTTTAATGGGTGGTTGACTCCAGTTGAGTTGAGACAAAGGAGTGTGTGTGTTGTTTTCAGTTTCGTTTTATTTGGGTTGTGTTTAATCTGACAGTTTTTTATTTTTATTTGTCTACAGGACTCTCCCGTGCCGAACTCTGTCGTCGAGAGTAATTTCGATGGGAGTCTCAGTGTCGGTATGGAGAGAAGAAAGTTGAGTCCATCCATCTCACCCCCACTAACGTCAATTCAGTATCTTCAGCACGAACAAGTGGTTCCGAAGAACATCTCCACTTACTATTTCAAGCATAGTGATACGGAGCCTGAACTGAATCAAAATAACATTTTCCAATATGATGGTAGCGTGGAGAGACTTTGCTCTTCTGTAGAGACTTCGTCTCATATTCTTAACCAGCTGGATATTCGAACTGTGAATGATACTACAGCGTGTAACAAGCCCGTGATCATCTGCCAAAAATCACGCGTCGCTTTGGACTTTAGCCAAGAATTTGAAGTCGACGGGAAGTCTGTGAATAGTTGCGACGATATAAGCTTTAGCAGTTGGGATTTAGATTTGGACATGGAGGAACATCAGGATCAAGACATGATGGAAATCGGAGGGAACGAAGAACAAGATCAACTTGTGGAAAATAATAGTTCACATTTATTACCCAAGTTAGACGAAATCGAGGAACTGGTTCAGAACGCTGAGCTTCTCGTTGTGAAGTTGTCGAGGTCAAGGAGAGGTGGTGAGTGTGTGAACTTGCCTGTTGAGTCTGCTTCGTCGGACGAAGATGAAGAAGAAGAAGATGATCGTCGAGATGAGAACTTGATTGTTCCACATGGAGCTGTAAACGACGAGGGAAATCCTGCTGCAATGTTAAATCACCAACAAACCACATTTGCATCTAGTACTCCAATCAAAACTGCAGTGAGTGTGTCGTCAATTGGCTACCCCTTAAGGAAATGCAGTGGGAGCAGCAGTGTGACAACACCTTCTAGCAATGCACCATTGGCTAATACGAAGAGTGCAACGATGACAATGGATGTCACCAATCCTGTTGGGGCGATTGTTTTGTTGGAGGGTGAAAGCGTTCTTCTCTCACCTTCTCAGTCAGCTGCTACGACCGCAACAGCGACAGCCATTAGTAAAACATCCAAGAAAAGTTCGAGAGTTCGTCAATGGATTCGTGCTCATAATAATACGGACATTGTCGTCGATCAGAAGGTAACTTTTATTAGTCATTCAATCAATATTTCCCCCACGTGAGTTTCATTTTCGGCAAATCATCTCATGCAGAGACTCGCTCGATGAGATTTTCTAATAAATTAAATTACAATTTATTCGCAAGAACACAATAACGTTCTGTCAGGAGAATTTACATGGAAAGCAAAGAATGCAATGGCAACAAATAATTTATGTACCATATTGAGTCTTAGCACGTGTTGCAAATGAAGATTTTGTTCTTTGTTGTCGTGTCAAATCGTGATCGTGAGTTTAGTCGTAATTGAGCATTCAATTTAGTTAGTGCGGCTTGGCTTAAGTTACATTAGCTATGGAAGATTAAGTTACACTCAATTAAAGGGAATCGTGGAAAATGTAATTTCATTAGACTTAGAAAGAGAGAGAGAGACAGAGAGAGATTTACAGAGACACGCATGATATTTTAATTGAAAATTTTTCTTTTGACAATAATCTCATCAACAGCACACGTATATTCGTAGTGCGTATCGTTGCGTATACTGCAGTTCCTATTCTATTTTAATTTACTGTCATGTGGTTCCATAATTTAAACCACTTCTTGATTTTGCTATACTTCTTTCAAGAAATCGTTTAATCATTGTGTCTCTTGTGACTAACTTCAGGCAGTAGGTAAGTAAGTGGTAATTGATAAATCTATAGGGCAGAATATAGCGTTGACCTCTTTGGAAAGCGAAAACCTTTTAGTTTTATTTATAGTCTTCCTTGTGTCATTATTTCCGGTATTTTCTCTCTCCATACAGCTATTATGATGACTATGAGCAATGGCATGTGGTGATTTGACGAGAATGTTCGCAAGAAGTTTTCTTTTGCTTATGTGCGAACATAATACTGAGCTTATAGCATTCTGCAACTGTAACGTCATTTTTATAGATGGGTTCAGTAGATACTCTGATACATCTATATAGAATCTGTATATTCCTGCACAGCATGCATGTACTCATATACATAAATAAATAGGTCCGTTCCATATGTACTTGCTCGTTCAACCTCAACGTAAAGAGAATACCAGTTTTCAGTGGAAGTTGTAATGCTTTTATGTTAGCTCATGTTAGATTGTCTTTGTACGAAAAAATTACCTATGTATGTGAATCTGATAGTAAATTACAGATACTTACTTAGATATGGACTAAACTACAGAGTTTTGTGATGTTGATTAGAATATCTGAGAGTGGTACTGTTTAAGAAGAGAGTTTATAACTGAAACAGTACATTGGGCACATAAGAGACTCAGAGAATAGTCTTAGATTTTGTCAGGGACTTCTCGAGGTAAAGCAACAATCCTACTTTTCTTTGTGTTTGCTAAATGCTAAATTGATGCTAATTGTTCCAATCCAATTCAAAGCATTGCCGTTGGCATACGAATCCTGAACTTTGAGTTTTTTGCTTTGCCATGTGAATGGGAAATGAGTACTTGACGCTATTAGCTCTGAGCTTGAGTACATTTACTGGCAGTTTTAACACATAAAATAATCATTTGGGAGATAAATGAAGTGCATCAGTATTCTGGATTGGTTGTACTTGTTATGCATTCACGAAACTGTCCATTGTGCAGCAAACCTAGAATTAAATTGCGTCAAAGTACAGTAAACACAATTTTGTACTTATGCTTTGCGTACAATACCACATTAACGTTTTACTACATCAACTTGAGACGAGAACTAGGAGGGAGAGCTTGGTTTGGAAAAGAGTAGAACAAGACTTCTAGTATAACTAAAAGAACTTCGTCCTAAAAGCTGAGAGAGGGGCTGTCAGAGAGTTTAAGTTTACATTACGTCACCATATGCCACTTTAGTAACTACTTTAGTATTCCTCTGTTGTATCCTTAGCTCATCCATGCACATGTTTTGTTTAGAGACGAGATTTTATGTGTTAAGAATTGAGTGCGATAGTTAAGTTACTTTACTTGTTGTGCTAATGCTTTAATGTGTCTATGGCCTGTAAACAATATAACGATATCCAAACAGATAGAAATATAACACAGTGCTAAATATGCTGTTGGGCTGGTTAGTTGAGTTAGAAGTTTCGGTGTTTGTGAATTTTCGCAAGCAGCATGATATTACACGTACATGAATCCATACATACCACACTTATCGTTACTTATACAACGAAGTATTGTGCCTGTGCATGTACACGAGAAATATTGTGGTATATAGGTAAAGTACACAAAGTGAAGGCAATAATAATGCTACGGTGACCCACATAAGGTAACTGACGAGAAAGGAGCAGACTGCAGACGGTTATGTTGTGTAAAGTAGTTTTGTGTATGTGTGTGTGTATTAAAGCTAAAAACAAGAGAGTGTCGAAAGAGGATACAGCATTTTTACTGTAGGAAAGCTTAGGCTATGGCAAACATCAACCCACATTGCATTGCCACGTTGTTGTTTGGAATCCTCGTATAATTTGTAGTACTTACGTTTACGTCTACTGCTCCTCCCGTAACAAACACTTTCATGAGAGGTCGTTTTATGCACATTCTCTGTTATATATAAATCATACATCATCTCCACAAAAATTCTGTCTGAGTGCAATGTTGGGATTTTCATGATGATAGTAATAATAGTGCTGATGATATTTGAGCGTCTTTTATGTCATCTGCTACTTTGAGTGGGTATCTCTGGACTGCTAAGCTTCTGCTTCTTTTAGTGTGTGTATAATTGGGTTTTGTTAGCTTCTGTAGGGTTTATTGTTGGGTTGAGCCAGGACAGGACTCGTACACAAAGAACTACTGATGAAAAAACGGAGCATAACAGACTTGCCGAGTTGTGTGGCAGTAAAATCATATGGGATTACATATGGCATGGTGCACAGGGTTTAATATGAGTCACGGAAAGATGACAGACATACACAGTGGAGTACATGACAAGGCTTATATTATATCTGCATCTGTTTGTAAGCGAGGAAAAGTTTTGTGATGATGATATACCAATACCAAATAGGATTTGAAGAGAATCAAGTAAAAACTGCCAAAGCAAAAGGGGTCGGGTTTGATTGCAATGCATTGTGTTCGGTCGCCTTTATTTCCATGGTACATCTAGATGAGACTGACTAACGCGAATGGCTCTTTTATTGTGTGTTGTACTGTTGTGTATTTTATATACTTCTGTTTAGCATTGTAGGTGTGTAGGAGTAGGAGGATTATGTATTGAAGTACTGTACAACAACAGAAGTAAATTATAATCAGGAGTGCTGATTCAATCCTGAATGTATGTAGAATAGGGTCGTATATTTATTTTATACAGATACATTTGCATTTACACATGATATGAAATCATGTGCTGTTTTTATTACAGTTCTCAGTTTAGTACAGTACATTTTCCATGCTAAACATTATGTAGTACACAGAAGTGCATAGCACACAATAGAATAATAAAGCACATATGATTTCATTTTATATACTTGACAAGGTTACCTTTTTACTGTGTACACAATATAACACACTTGCAGTGCAGTAGTGTTGTGTTTAGTGTTTCGTATTAAGTGAAATATAATATATACTGCAAAATATTATAGAAACTTGTTCGTAGTTGTGTGTGTCTGGTGTTTTGTGTTCTCGTGCAATTAATTCCGAATAAAATTACATGTCATTTTGCACAACATGGGGAAAAACATTAAGACTTAAAAGGACATGGTATGTAATCTACGATTGTGTCTTTATTGTTATGCATGGATCATTATACATTTTAGCATGTCATACTCGAGAAGAAGTCTTTGGCAGTGCATGTGTTCGGTGGAATTGTGCAAATTATAGTACAAATATTTCCTGCTGGTTTTTATCGCACTTGTTGTACTAGGTATGCTGCTTTGCACATTGTTCTCAGCTCTAGTGTAATCATAAAGTAAGAAAAAGAATGTGAACTTTAAGTCGGAATTAATAAATGGCATTTCAAGTCATGTGTAACTGTCTCATTTGTATTGTAGCCAAAACAAAGCCGAGTGAGGTATAGATTTCGTGTAAATTGCAAGTGTTGTACTGGAGGTAAAAGATTTCTGCCAAGAATTTGCTCTTTGAGATTTTATGTAATGTAATGTTCTAAAGGTAAGATCTGTCACGCAATTGGAAGAGCTGATGGAACGGAAATTTACTAGCTGAGCTACTGAGTTTGAGAGGACATTATTTGTAGCAGGATACATAGAGATTGATCTTTACTTGCCAAATATTTATTTGACCGAGTTTGAGTCGTTCTGCGTTGTGAACTTTGAATATCCAATTGCGCATTGTTCAATGCAACAGTTGATGGTTGTGTGTGGGGAAGGAAATGATTAATTGACACAGAGCTAATGTTAATGGTGATAATTTCAGAATACATCAAGCTGTGACGCGAGTGCGGAATCAACGAGTGATAGCGAGTCATCATCATCCGAGTCGGGACATCCATTATCATCCGACGACCCGACTACAGTTTCTGCTTCAACATTTTTATACCAAACCCAAGCTGTGCTTGCAGAATCGGGTGCATTTTCTCATGCTGTCAAAGCATCTTCTTCATGCTCTTCTACAAATAATGTTGCAACTGGCTCTGTGACAAATGCGTCAGGCGTTTCGACAACAAGACACCGTTCTCCTCCTGCTTCCACGTCGGGTGCATGTGGACCGGTCGTTTGGCGCACTAAGAAAAGATCTGCTTTTGTAAAGCAACGGCCAAAAAGCTTCACGGATACACTCGTTGGATCTGGTGGATCGAATTCGCAGAGTGCTGGGCAATCTTCTTGGATCAGTTCCTCGCAGAATCCTTCCTTTGTCTCTGATACGGCATTGAATCTATTTAGTAGTCAGAGCCAAAGTCAGAGTCAAAGCCAAAGTGCTAGTTGTAGCTGGTCGAGCTCTGGGGGTGGCGGCTCACCAGGACAGTCAAATACAGATACACTCAGAGATAAGAAGAAGAGCAAATTCAAACGGAAACTGTCTAAAAGCAAGAGGAAGAGTGTCGAAGACATTGACGAAAATAACTGCCGTTTTGTTAAGTCAACCTCGTTCTGTGGTGAGTTGTGTGCATTTATCGTTTATTTTAATGGGGTTCATAAAATTGTGATTTATGTGAAAGCTGGTATTTACGAGCATTCTTCAATTTAATTTTCGCAGAGAGTGGTGTAAAATCGAGTGAAAGCGTAGAACATCCTTGTGGAATTGTTGAAGAAAAGAACGACAGTGAAAATCGTCCCCCGCGTGCTTTCCTCCCCTCACCAGGCTATAGAAAACCTGGGTTTGCCCGTCTCAACAGTGACAACGGGTCTGTGAATACCGTTGAAGATTTCCAGACTGGTGTTCACGATCAAGATTGGGATAGCTACCAGGTACGAAATAGCTGCGCATAATATATTATCAACAATTTACATAAGTTTTATTGCATATTATTCATACACGAAGTCGTCATGCGAGTCTAGAGGCTCGAACTTACCTAGACTATCTTTCGTAAGTATCAAGTAAGGATACGTATGCTAAAAAATATAGTATCTACTATCTACCGTAAATTGAATTGCCTGATTAAGGATTTAACAACTATCTCCTGTTACGCAAATAAGTTATAGAGATTAGATATTTTATTAAATTTTGCTGTGCCACCACAAAGATTACCTTCTGTATTTTTGTGCTATACGATCTATGCATGATTTGAGAAAGTATACATAGGTTTTTGAATTGTTTGTAGATACTGTTATTACCATGCGCGTGATTATTTTGTATTTTTAGGAAAAATATAACAGCGAGCCATACAGCGAGGAGCCTTATGATCCTGATGGCACATTAAAACTGCTTTCATTCGGTGAGGACTACGGGCAGTATTTGGATAGAGCTGATTCTGAGTGTTCGTCTATTCTCAGTGGGTTCGAACCCAATCCTAGAAAACGAAGACCTCTTATGGTAAATCATGTTTATATTTTGTTATTTTAGACTTTAGAGCAGCTATATGAATAATGTTGTAATGTTCTAAGTAAATTTAATTGCTTTACTTTATTTGGTCTTTTAGCTGGTAAATAGAAACGAAATGCCTGAATCAGATTCGGATCGTGAGGAGTTAAACCATCTACTTAGTCAATCAGCATCTCAGCTGCGTTTCATTGACATGGTGTTTAAGAAGCAAATTTTAGCATCAACTAATTTGGAAACGGATTCCCCAGCTGAACATGTAAGTTGTCATTAATGAATGAAGATACAATGTTGAAGTAATATGAGATTCTTGTACTCTGTTTTGTGAGATTAATAGAACAATGTTGTAATTTGTGATTTTTTATACCAATAGGCGGAAATGGAAGCTACGTGTGAAGAAAATATTAATTCTCTTAAGTTAATTCTAAGTAATATTGACAAACCGGATACGCTTCCATTTGAAATAGACATCAAAAGCATTAAAGGTATGCAACATTACACTTATTAACCTTTTTCTCTATATACATTATTAACACGTATAAGGCCATTAAACCTGTCATACTATACTGTGGGGAAGGAATTAATGTTTGACTGAAATTTACTTTTGTCGGTATTTACATACTTTTCAATGTCGATATTACATAATTACATTATTTGTCTTTTTTAACTCCATAGATGTTTTAGAAAGTTGGCATGTATTGAAAGAAAAGATCACACAAGCAGCCAAGCTACAACAAATTCAAGAAGAGATGGACCTGTTGAAAAAAGATTTCAGCAACGTACAATCACACTTTGGAGATGTTGACCCGTTTGACTCAAGCAACTTGTCATCACTTCAGGATAAAATAAGTCATATTCAAGTATGTACCAAAAACAATTTTTCGTACATGTCTCAAGTTTCTTGTGAAGACTGAATTTATATATAACTGATGATATAATTTTACAGAGAGTGCTATACGACCTGTCGGAAAGGAAACAGAAGTTGCAAGGCTTGAATGAAGCTTCACTTGGAACGCAGACGTTCTTGAAGGACACAAACATTGTCGGTGATATCAAAGAACAGTTACAAGAACTTTACACACTTTACGAAGATAATTTTCAATTGTAAGTAACTTTTTTAAACACACTAACTTCATTATTGTTTCATATGGTCACATTTTATTATATTGGCTCATCACAAAATTTCTCTATTTCAGGGGTTCGTATTTACTTGAAAAGATGCGTTTCCTTCAAGAAGCATGGGAAAAGTTTGAAAATGAAAAAAGTGAATTTGAAAAAAGTATAAGTTTGAATAATCTGCGACCAAAACTACGAAAAGAATTAAGTAGTGCAGCCTCCAGCGATTCTGGCCATGGAACAGACTTTTCACATTCAGATTCAGATATGGATTTCCAAGAACGACGACAGAAGTTAGCGGCTCTTAGAAAGCGGGCATGCGACCTAAAAGCATTTTTACCACCAGGATCTCCAGTATTGGATGTCATTGATCAGGTACTTGACAAATTAGATCGATATTTTTTGGATACACCTTTTCTCGATTTTTTAATAATACATTTCATTATTTTTTATTGACACAGAAAATCAATGAAGCTCAGAGAGGTTTTGAAGCTATGAGAACATCGTTTCAGCAATATGAACCTTTGGACCTGAAGATCATTTACCCGAAAAAGCGGTCTCCAACCTTAGGAAAGAAAAGGTACAAAAATAATTGTGTTACATAAATAAAATTAAGTATGTAATTTGTAAGTATCATTATTACATTGTTTTGTGTGTGTGTTTGAATAGCTCAACGGGAGAGAGAGTAACCAAGCTTGTGAATTCAACCATCCCTCACCAGGTAAGTAGAGAATTATCGCCCGTAAAGCCACAGCCTTCATCAAACAAGTCAAGAAAGTGGAGAATAGTTCGTTTAACGTTATCCTTCCATTTGGCTCTGATGGGTCTGTTAGCAGCGGCGTACTTACTTCAGCCGAAATGTTGTGAATTTTCCAATACGTTCTGTTTCAGTTTTGTGCCTCACTTAACACACGAGTCACTTCCACCAATCTGAACAGTTCCCCTTACAATATTTTTGTACAATGATGGTAATATACAATGTACATAGATTGAACATCTATGATGCTAGTAATTAGTAGGTGTATAAGAATTATCAAGTATGTAGTTACCTACGATGTAAGGTTTACTATTACATTCAACACAAAGATACAACAGATAAATATAAATAGTAATTATTACGGAATCACACAATTGCCTTATTAAAATGAAGACCTTCTGTACTCAGGGGTTTACCTAATAATAAGCGTAGGAATAATATCATAGTTCTAATGTGGTTCTAATGTACTGTTATAAGTAATTATAATGTACCTCTACACGTAAAGTGATTATGATAATTATCCCAATAATAACTTCGTAACTACCTTAAACAATATCTGAATACAAGAAAGTAAGTAAATCTGTTGAAGAACTTCAGGACTCAGGTCAAAAATTCTCTCACTTCGGAAACCACAATTCAAGTCTTTCCTTCAGAAATGATGATACAATTAGAAATAATTCATGGGAGCAGGAAATCAATGAACAGAATCCTTCAAAGAAACGAACAGAATTCTCCCGAAGAAATTCAGACTCATTTAGGAAAAATGAAACCTAACTGTTCTCTAAAAGTAGCCATATTAAATTTACGTAGCATTTTCGCATACACATTTGTTAATTTCCCGTTGATGAATTACGAGTATATATTATTACCATTTACTAGGTACATTACGTGTGTAATTTATATCCGCAATATATGGAATTGCATATAGAAACTTAACTTTGTATTCATACCGTTACTAATTCTTAAGTTAACCATATAGTAATATATAATATTGATGCAACGAATTCGTTAAAGGAAATGGGACGATAAATATACTCTACTGTATATTTGTATACAACCCACACATAAAATATTATATACCGTTACGCAATTAACCCTTCTCAAAAATAGTTTCGAATATTTCGAAATTTAGCCATATTGTTTGTTATAGTCTCGTCTACTTATATCTATATATACACATACGATAATAATCTTTAAAATACTTGTTTGTATTAAGTTCTTTGTATCATGCATTTTTTCTACTGTCCATACAGAATTGTATAGGAATTTTATCTATTAAGCTTAAAATTGGTTAATGAAGAAATTGATTTTCATTTATATATATCTACTAAATATGAACTATGAACTAGAATCTAATAATCTACAGTTGCAAAATGCAAACACTGTCGATTGAAAAAACATCTCTGCAAATGAAAATTTTAGCAATATCTATCTCAGTAGTGTAATTTGTAAACTACAAATTATATAATAACTCTACAGTCGACACTACACTCCAATATAAACAAAGTAGCCAAAACAAAGTAAATTACCTGTTAAATAAGACAAGATAAGTAAATTGAAATGAAACACAATTCATCCTCCGCCCACTCACACAAATTACTTAAATGATTAGAATCAATTTTGAGATGCTAATTAATGTTATACCTTACAAAAAAGCTGTAGTACTTCTTATAATTATTTATAATTTCATTTGTTTGTACATTCACTTATTAGTAAGAGTACACATCACACCCCTCCTCCCTTGTGGTAAAATTAGAGCATTAATTGTATTGTAATATTATTATATGAATTGTTTATTTAATTGGATTGGGGTGGGGTTATCGGTTTATATGTTGTTTAAAACTTGGAAATATTATTTAATTCGTTTATGTACAATTTGTTCTATATACCTATACAGTTTAACTTAACTTAACCTACATAGCATTTTGGAATTGCAGCATAGATGCAGCAATGTTCGTAAAATAAGTACAAATGGTAACTAGTTAGAGACTAGACAACTAGAGTATTCCTATATATTACACGTAACATAGTATAAACATAATGGTACAGAATACCTATATGAAATATTACCAATAGCTATTAAATACAATTATTATATCGATGATGATGATGATGATTAGAAGATGAAGATTGTAAAGGAGGGAAGAAAAAACAGCAAATGGAAAATGCAAAAATACGAGTGTCAAATATAAATATCATCGTAGAGTAACGTATAAGTATAATATGAGGATGATTATGATATTTTGTAGTTTCGTTCGTTACACCTGCCATGCATTATGTGGGATGTGGATGTTGGTGGCAAATAAGTCTTGTACAAGGCACACCGTTACAAATAAAGCAAACAAATAGAAAAATTAATAGAAAATAGTGTTTTATTTTCGTCTTATTATTTGCACTGCCTGAGAATTCGTTTTTTTTTGGTATTTAATTACTAGTACCACAGTACGCAACGCATATAATATATCTTAACCTACGTGGGTTTATTATATCAGTTATTGCTATATCATAAATGCTTCAGGTTTGTCTGAATGTTTAATAGAGATATGGATTCTGATGGCAAACATGATTGCTTTCATTAATTTTTAATTATTACTAGACTAAATCTAAAGTTTACTTTAACTACTACTGTGTGTAATTCCGAGGATGGGCTCTGTCTCCCCAGTTTCGCGTAACCAGTCAGGTATTTCATGCCGGAACATTCGCTTGAAAAGAATTTCTTTAGTCCTTCTACGGAATCCGACATAAGTCACGCAGCCTTTCGTAGCAAGATCCTCCCCATAGTCCTGGAGAATTTGCAATCTCTTTTGTGGATCTTCAGCATATTGTCTGTAACAGAAATCTATTTCTTCCCCGGTCAAGGAAATTTCTGTACGAAGCATTTTCTCTTCCGTTCGTCGGTCCATCGCCCTTTTGTATTGGATTCGAAACAGGAAAGTATCTAGGTTTACAAGGTAAAACACATTTGTTACCCTTCATGATACGCGCAGTTAAAAAGAAAGTTGGAATCTGCATTTAGAATAGAATACAACAATAAATATTTCTATAAATAATGTTTTGGATCCTTGCACTCACCCAAAATGAAGGCAACGATAATAGTGAGGAGCACCATTGTTACCAAATAGAAAACTATAAAGTAAATTCTGGTGTATTTAGTTGTGACCATGGAATGCCCTTCCATAATCACGTACCAATTATTCACAACAGTCAGTTCAAACAATGTCACATAGCTTGCGAATAAATTCTACAAATGGAATAATCATGCATGAGAAATTGATATGTATAGCTTTACACGATGAATTTGCTTATATCAATGTTAATACATCGTAACATTGCTTATATAATTAATTAATACACGTACCGAAAATGTGTTGAGGTAATAGTGGAGAGCAAATGTCACATTTGAAGCTTCCTCTGCGTAATATGGCTCTAGTAGGGTTCCGTTGCAACAGTTCTTTAAAGGTAAACCACTAAACAGTTCCATACCAATGATAGAAAAGAAATAGTACAGCAGTAGGATCACGACTGCGGCGGATGACATGGGAGGAATCAGGATAAACAAAGTTCCAAAAACATCACGATATCTTTTTTTCAGTTTGAATAAACGGAGAAGTCTTAATGGCCGAATCTAAATATACATTTACATTCATGAAGGTCAAGAAATAAAAATAGGTGCTTATAGTAGGTATGTGTATGAAAGTACATTAAGAAACTTACAAAAGTTAAGAGTTCATCCCAACTGGTGAGGAATTGGACTAAGATAATGGAGAACATGAACAGAATAGAAGCTATAAGGTCGAATGAATGCCAGCCGGATGAAAAAACACGAGCAATTCCCCATGTCATAATTTTCACTCCCATTTCCAAAAGAAACCCTAATGTGAAATTTTTAATTCAGTCTTTCGGAATGATTAATTGTTTGTATACGAAGGACCAAAATTACATTTACTTACAAACTGCGAAAACATACGAATCCCAAGAAGCATGAGAGGTTTGACCAGAAATCCAACGGGCAATCATTGCCACTGTGTTTAACGCTATCACACCATCTTCACACATGATTTACAAATTAGCTCCATGGTCATTTACCACAAAATAATTTCTGGATAAGATTAATTGCTATAATTAGTAATATTTAAGGATTTTAGTATGTACTTACTGAATAGATAATCGGCATGTGGTGAGTTTAGAAACCGCTGCATGTACACCCCCGTCTCTTGAAATACTGGCCATTGTCTCTGGAACCCAGTAGACTTAAGTGGCTTCCATTTAAGATTAGCATATTCAAAAAACCTGCAGAATTCTTCACGACTAAGAACTCCGTCTTCGGATTTATCAATTGCTTTAAAGGTTAAATAAATATCCCTTAAAGCTGAAAAGAAAAATTAACATTGATATTAATTGCAGTCATTGGAATAGATATCATATGGATTACTGAAATATAAATTCACGAAGTTTACATTTGTTCGGTTTATATTGAGTCATCATTCCATAGAAATGGCGAAATATAATTCCATTTGTATTTGATTTTGAGACTAAGAGATTGAAAGCGAAATGGCATGCTTTTCTCTTGTGAATAACAAGTTTCCTAAATTTCTCCTTTTCCAAAGTCGTAAAAGTGTCATACACTACAGCCAACAACTATTACAAATATCAAAGTTCATGTTTTTTAAACTCATTAAACAGGTAGGTTCTTTACAAGTAAAAACTCTATTGAACAATGCTGTATGAAAATGAGAAATTATATGTTCTTACGAGATTCATGAATAAGTAAAGAACAGTAACTAAATATGCTACGAAGAATAGCACTGTCCAACGATTGTTGCGGTATGCAGGCATCATAACATCCGGATAACTGAAAACAGGAACAAAATTGGATTATCCATCAATTGATTAATAAATGTTCATTTCCTTTGGATGTGCAACTTCGTATACAGTACATAAAATTCGTAGATATGATATGTACAAAGTGTCAAGAGTAAAGAACCCGACATACTTTGCAGTTGTAAGCAACACAAAGAGATTGACGAAAGCATCATCAAGATGTCTGAAGAAAGGGTCGTTTAGGTCACGTCTGAATAGAAAGTGACCCAGTAGACTGAAAATTAATATAAAGAAAAACAGGAGCAACAACATATCCAAAATGGGTGGCAAACTTTGCAGCACCTGACCAAACAAAAATAAAATCAAGCTATAAGCCATTCATTAACACTGCGTAGACAAACGAGTACGAATATTTATATTATGTGATTCTGAATGTAAATTGTACGGAATTATTTGTACCTCTCGAACAAACCGTCTCACTCCGCGACAATATCGATTGTCCACAAGAAATATTGGACGAAGAGCTCTTGTCACTCTAAAATGCGCTGACTGTCTTCCTAATACAATAATTGCTTCGACCATCATTACTACCAATGTAGTTGCCTGTAAAATAATTTTTGCGTTTATAATATCATCATCATCACACATTTTTGATTTGCCAATATTAGGCAGATTATGTAAACTAAAAGTTGTTCAAGGTACCTTAAGCAAAGTTCTGTGATGTGTCACAAGAGTTTTTATTCCTAGCCAACGGAGCTTCAAAATAAGTCCTAATATAATTATTATTAATGCTCCCAATTCTAAAGATGCATGAATTCCAATGGAAAGCTAAAACACATTTAAAAAAGATGGATTATGTGAGATATACCTAACAAATATTTTTGCAAACAATTATTACAGTACGTATGTAATATTTACCTGGAATGCTTCTACTGCTGGGGGTTCAGCCACGGCCAAAGCTAATAACACTAAAGATGCGGCCAAGTCCAAAATGTAAAACCAGCTTGTGTGAGCCAAAATGTATGCTGGAAGAGATTCTTTTCTTTTTGGATGTGTGGAAAACTGATCGTTATTGGCACCTTCTTCTAAGTAAATGGCAGCTTCCTGATAGTTCATAGCCCATTGAGTATCTGCCATTCTCATACCGATTTGGTAAAAACTGGGTTCCAACGGTGCATTTGTCACACTGTGTCTTCCAGACGGTGTCACAATTGGCTGCTGATCCGCATCACAGTTTATGTCAATCGTGGCCATATTGACTGGGGATGATGGTTCTCCCCGAAAAAATCCAAAGCCCAAAATTTGGGCGAATTTCGATTCCCGAAATAAATCCGTGTTGACTGCTGTTTTGGACAACAATTCTGGACCTGCAGTCTCTTTACAGCTAAGCCCCAATGCTTCCTCGAGAGTTTCTTCATCATTGTCTCCTGAACAGTAAAAACACGATATCATATACTCAAAAAGATTGAATCAAACTTGCATACGCAAATATTCTAACTGTATACGATGTATAAAATTACATCAAGTAGAATCTATCTGTATGCAAGGCAATAATAGGCATGATGTTTATTTTTATTTATTCTGCAGCTGTCTTTTATCAACTGAACTATTAGTTCTTCCCTCTAAGAGGATTAGCATCTTTAATGTTTATACGATAGGGAGTACTGTTTTTTAAAAGGGGGATAATTAAAACTGCTATTTATTCTTAATAGTTGAGACTGGAGAGGGCGAGTTTAATGGTAGCTATATTAGGGGTATTACATTACACTGCCTGCTGGCAAGCAGAATTTTCCGGAGATTATGTGTACAATGTACAGATAGTTACTGCAATCTAAAAATATTGTCTTGCAAACCAGATAATTGCGATTAGGATTTAATTGTAATTCCATGATTGTATATGGACATGTTGTATATCTACATTATTCTTTTCAGTGTTTGCGATGTACTTAGTATGTCTATCAAATTTGAAACATGCAGTCTTTCCGTTTCAATGCATACAAGCTATTATCTCTATTATTGTTATTATTGTAATAATGTGGACTTATTGAATGGATAGCTTAATAATGATAAATCTTAATACACTCCATACATTTTCGCACGGGTACAATAAGTAATTAGGAAGCTAATAAAATTGTACATTCAGCTTGTATAAATAAAAAGCGCAAAGTACTTTTCCTATACGAGTAAACATACACATAACTTTCAATCTTCAACTAACTCAAATATCATTCTCACAATTAGTTTAAATCTTTACCTCATATCTACATTAGGTATATGGTCTGGTATATGGTGAAATTACACACTTTTTCTCAATTTGTGTGTTTTACTTTTCCCATTGCAAAACTATTCATACTTACTAGTACCAACACCCTGGAATAGACATTATAATTTTAAATGTATGTATGAGTATACATACATAAACTTAGTAATTAAGGAACTACGCACTTTATACCCAAATGTGCAGTATAAGTACATTCGCATGCAAACACCACCCTTATTCTTGCGTACAGATTACATAACAAAATCTTAACTCAAGATTAAACGATACAAATTCACTTTGTAATTTAATTGCTTATTAGTATGAATATATATTTATGCATAGCTGTAGAAAAAAGGACTCACCATTTATATTTAATCGTTTTTGTATGTCCACATTTTCAGCGTCCACATCTGAAATCATTTCTAGTTCCAGCTTATATAGCTATTAGTACTGACACTCACAAATCTTTGCCATCATAAAATAAATATTATTAACACATTTAAATCTATATACTACATACGCTCCAGAAAACTATGGTTCAAAAACGAGCGGTGGGTACAAGGAAATGCACAGTATAAAGCTATATGTGAATACAGCAGCAAATAAGCTAGGTAGTATTGTTGCATAGGTATGTGAGTACATGTACTAGTATTATGTAACTGTATGTGAGTCTCATTTTATCTGGTAATAACTGGACTGATAATGTGACACATCAATACATTTATCCTGTAATACATATACCTAGTCCTGTTCGCTCTATGCTTTATATACGTGATCGTGATACAAAACCATAACTAACGTGACTGACTTTCTCTACTTATTAATAGTTTTAATACTAACAATAAGTAGTCATGATATTGGACCCAAAGTGCATAAGAATCATGACACGAATTTTATAGGATGAAGGATGAAAGATGCATGTGTATATAAGAATAGGAGAATTTCTAGCATGAAAATGTTATGATAATGATATGTAATAATGTTATGTTCTGATAGTGTTATGTTTGTCGGGTTGATTTAATGGAAAATGTTATTAGTTATAAAGGCAATTAACATGAAATGCATGTAATACAATATACTAAATATGGGGCGTGAGATATCTCAGGTTGTAAAAATAGTAATGACCATGATACAGTTATTTTCAATGTACTACATTATCCGATACTGTGATTTTCAGAGTGGAAATAATTGATGCAATTAGTTTCATTTATCGATATTGATATAAAATACATTTTTAAAAGGATATTATGCCCTTATACGCAGATGATGTGTTCATATTCAGAAACTCTTGTATAGAATCTATTTGTACAGAGATCTGCAAATTAGAGCTCCAAACTTTATACTTTATATTAATGAATCAGCAGGAATACCTTTAGTTACAAGCAAAAGTGTAAAGGTACAAAAGGTACCGGTACATTATGTAGAATACAATTAGATGCAATATTGTTTGGCTTATTTCCCTTTTTATTATTACACAAGGGAAAATTAAAATTACCACAGAGTACATACAGGTTAAATATGTTGAATCATATGATATTAATGACAATGTGGTGATGATCAAGTAACATTGAACTAATTTATTGTAACCAATACAAATGCGGAGTTGTATTTCATTATACACGATAAAAATAATTCTCTGCATACAGAACATTAATATAAATATGTAGGTATTAAATAACAATCACAGAAAGATTTATGAAGCCTGAGGTGATAAAATGGTATCAGCAAGTTTCGAAAGTTTTTCCATAAATTCTTTGTTCTCGTTGTCGCTTGAATGTGTCCAAGCGAGTGGCAAATGTTTCGCCACCGGAACCCTGTCTTGAAAGAAACTCCCAGACGGATATTGCTGTACTGAAGGGCTAATCGCCAACCAGACAATGGTGTCAACCCCTTGTAAGCTGGAGCGCAATTTATCCTTATACAGAAAATAAACTATGGATTAACATTTGAAATAATTTTGGTTGTTTCAAACTTTTATAAAAGTCAGTTTAACTAAATTTAAGTAATATCTATCTACGCTAACGAATTTGTTTGCATACCTTCATTCTGGCATAAAAATCTGGCATTGCCGATCGTACTCCAGGACTATCTGAAAATGATTTCATTAAGCTTTTCATTATGGCAATTATTATTACGAACTTTGTATAAAGGTATAATGCTATATGAAGGACCAAGATATATATTATCATAGCCAATACCTGCCCAACCAGGATGCATTGATGCAAAAAATATTTCTTTGTGAGTTTTGGCAAATTCTTCACACATTACAACCTGTTTAAGTATAAGTACACAGGTATCAGATATTTCCATACGAAACAATTTTTTTGTGAACAATTTGTTTTAAGCTTCTGTTACCTGTTGTCTTTTATTTTGAGCATAAGCCAAAGCACCATTGTAACCAGAGACTTCATCAAAATTAAAATCCGTGCTTAACTTTTGAAGAAGCATTCCACCTGAAGAAACAAATATCACTCTGGCTTGACCTTCCGACCTGTACATAAAACAAACATAGTAAAATAATGTAATTATTTTTATGTAATTAGTAATCCATACAAACTACACAGATATACACGCTAAGATTGCTAGGCTTACCTTTTTAATAAATCTGTTAGTCCGTTTGTCAGCAAATAATGTCCGAATGTATGGGTTGAAAAGTTTACATCCAGACCTAAGCTTGTTTTCTCTCTTTTATTTACCATGCTACCAGCATTGTTGATCTGGTATAAAAAAATTCATCTTATACATAGAGAGTATAAGAATGGACTAGTAAGTACTTATTTTATATGAAATTGAGTACATCTTAATCTTACTAGAACATTTAGCTGTGAATTGTCTTGTGAGAATTTTCTTGCAAATTCATCAACTTTTCTTGATTCCGTCATATCTACAATATGCAAATAAACATTCGGATTTTTTGTTTCTTCGATGATACTTTCTTTTGCTTTTTGTCCCGTAGTCTCATTTCGACAAACCATGTGAACATTTCCTTTGCGTTTTGCTATTTCTAAAGCTGTACTATAACCCAAACCAGAATTTGCACCTATAAACAATAAAAAATTTATAGTCATTGTCAGCATAGTAAGCAATCGGTGAAAGTTAGTTCAGAACTGTTACACATAGATATGAAATACGAGAGACCATTGCAATTGAATACCTGTGATCATGAATGATTTAGACGAACAATCCACATCCAAATCAGTTTGTACAAAGCTTTTTGCAGCAGTTTCAAATCCATATCTAAAATTGTACATGTAAATTTAAAATGTGTAATGAAGTATTTGTGTAGGTTGGATATAGCAAAACTCATCATAAAGCAAGGCAAATAGATAATAGGGCCTTGATCATAAAGACCGTACTGAAAGCTTCAGAGAATCTTTATATGTAGTATAGTACATATTTATGTTTGCACTCACTTGGTATATTCCCTACTCCCTTTAAAGTACCACACGATGTATCGGTAAATGGACATGTTGCTCAAAATGAAAAAAGGCAGCAATTTTTTTATAGGAATTGCCAAAATATTTGTTTCTTATCTTGTAGCATGCTCAGGTTACTCACACTCAACAGGTTTAACTATTGAATTAATTCAAATAAACGGCGAATATTGTGTGTCCACCCACCAAGCTT